>VWZL01001511.1:311971-325334 GCA_013396915.1 Stercorarius parasiticus | reverse complement strand
AGAGACCTGGTAGTCCTGGTGGAAAACACNGGGGGGACCTTATCAACACTTATAAACACTTAAAGGGTGGGTGTCAGGAGGGTGGGGCCAGGCTCTTTTCAGTGGTGCCCAGCAACAGGACAAGGGGTAATGGGCACAAACTTGAGCATAGGAAGTTCCACCTAAACATGAGGAGGAACTTCTTTACCCTGAGGGTGGCAGAGCACTGGAACAGGCTGCCCAGAGAGGTGGTGGAGTCTCCATCTCTGGAGACATTCCAAACCTGCCTGGACGCATTCCTGTGCAACCTGCTCTGGGTGACCCTGCTCTGGCCCCTGCCTGGACTAGATGATCTCCAGAGGTCCCTTCCAACCCCGACCATTCTGTGATTCTGTGAGAGTATGGTAGAATTCAGCCTCCCCTGTTTTGGTCCTTGTATTTCTGCTTTGCCATATGGGCAGATTGTGCTGGATGGAGAAACAGTTCTGAAAAGTGGAGGGTAGTCCTCTGAATAGCACTTTTGGTACTCAGGGGATGATTGTGCTTAGGATAATTCATCATCTTTGCCAAATATCTGAAAATTTCAGGCATTTTTTCTACTTCTATATGCATTGTGAATGCAAGTTGCTAATTTTATGCAAATGCTACAATTTATATTTTTAAAAAAAATATTCTGCAATGATATTTTTATTTCATTAAATGTTTTTCCCTCTCTTTGCTGTGTGAATAGCTGATGAAGCCTGAGAAACAGTAATGAAGAGGAGGGAAGATCAGAACGAAGGTGCCCTCTGGATCAAAGGGAAGAAGCAATGCCCCTGTGACAAGGATGACCTCACCCGAGCAGAAGCAGATGGGACTTGGGAAGGACACATCCAAATTGGGCCCCAGGTGTGGCTTTCCCTCTCTTTGCTGAAGCAGCACCTGAAGCCTGTGGAGAATCGCCTGGGAAGCACCAAAAGGTGAAATTGTGATAATCCTGTTAATTCTGGGCAGCCTGTGACGCCGGGGACAGGTCACCTCCTCTATCTGCAGTTTGCTCTGAAGTAACCTGCTGCAGAAGATGACAGCTTTTGATTTTAGAGTTTCAGACAGTGCACAATCTTTCTTTAAGCTGCTTAGCGGGGTTTGGGTTTTTTTTCCCTTCCGCATTCGCAAGCAGTAGGAAGTTTTGAAGAACATGATGCAGAGGGGAGGGGAAGGGCTTCGCTGACACTGGCTCAAAACTTCACTTCCAGGCGTCCGGGGACAGAGCCTCAGGACTGTGTACTCCCAGGGAAAGGCGGGCAGAAATGTATCTGTACATACATCATATTTCAAGGTATCTTCTCAGGCTCATAAATAACGAATTGCACAGATCTGAGCCTTTCTCTCAAAACAGAACATCTAATTCCGGGCACTCAAAGCATAATTTAAACTTGAAATTTGAAGAGCATCCATAATCCTACCTAATTTTAGATACTAAACTTGCTTCTACCTGCTTTTCGTAATCAGTAGAGAAGAAACTCCCTCTGGGCGTACTCCTCACCTCTCCGTTGACTAGAGAGCAAGCCTCAGGCTACTCTGCCCCTGATACACCCCCTGAAAGCAAGTGGCACGAATGTAGGCAGAAAAGGAAAGATGTGTATTTCAGGTTTATTTTTTTAATTTGTTAGCTCCCTGAAGTTGATGAAAGTAGACTGATTTCTTTTTTTTTAATTTCGTTAACAATGTTTGTGCGTTTTTACTCATTGGTTCGCTTATTCTGCTTCTATTCTGCCAGATAATTTTTATGTCAAAAACTCATAAAAACTGGCAGTAAACAACTCACTGTTCATCAGAGCAATTCAGTAACTTCTCCTGGGAATAAATTTCAGATTGTTTATATTCCAGCCCCAGGGATGTTCCAGTGCTGTTGCTTTCAAAAATATGGAAAATCCTTGGGTGCTCTATATTTTTGTTCTTCAGGCATCTAAATATGATGTTTAGAAATGAAAAATGACACCCACTTTCCTTTTTGAAGAAAATCTTGCCTCCTGTATCTGGTATCATACTGAATCAGACTGTGCACACTTATTAACTTAGGTGTTCATACTGATGTGTATAAAAACAAACAGGCGGGTTTGGCATCTTGTGAGTTTGTTGGGCGTTTTCACTTAAGCTCGCTTCACCCAACCTCACCAATTTGGTGACCTTTGGAAAGTTAGGGTCACTAATGATGCTCAGGCGCTGACACCACCATCAACGAGAGCTGGGAAGCCCCAGACTGACCAGAACCTAAACGGTCTCATTAAAACTCAGCTGCCACCACCACCCAAGGCTAATTTAATGGAGATCTGTGTGTTTGTGGGCTCTGTTAGTTAGCACGAGGAGGTGTATTGCCGCTCTGTCTGTTTTGAAACAGCAAGGGACTTTCAAGCAGCAGTTTTCTTCTTGTCCCCATGTCACCTGTGGGTGAAGAGAATGATGTTTGTGTACTATGCAGAAGGGCTTGTGCTTTTCTTGCCGGCAAAAATTACTTTGCTCTTGCTTTAGTTCATTTAAGCACTTTGTAAAACTTATGTCTTGGCAGGTAACGTGTCCAGCTTTTTCTTCTTCCTCTCCTGTAAGACCTTCTAGATTTTTCTTGATTGCAAAATTGCTATACGCTGATGCTGGCTCGTGGCATCTCCTGTCCGATCAGTCGTACATAAAGAGTGATGGCAGGGAAAGTGTTTCCTCTGAAAGCTGGAGAAGATGATGACGGTGGCTCTTCTCCACCATCTCAGAGAAAGATTCCCAAACATCTCTGCAAGTACGGATCACTACCAACTGTCTGATGTCCCGGTGTGCTTCTCCTAAAATTTCAGTCGGGCTCTGTGAAATGTAGCTGTAGGGACTGGCCTCGGCTGGTTCCTCCTGACCCAGGGTCTGCAGCTCGCCTGGCACTGACCTGTAGAAACCAGCCCCCGTCAGCCACAGCTTCTCATGCCCCCTGCCCGCTTACCTGCCCTGCTGTAATTAGAGGTCTGTGCTGGTATCTGGCACTTCATTATCAGGCAGCAACATCTCCTCTGCAGAAAGAAATTAAACCTGAGCAGGAGTCTCGCATGCAGCCACGTTGCCTTACACTGTGGTGACAACAACCAGAACCTGGGAGTGGGTGAAAACCTCTTCCCCCTGCCTGGAGGTGTGTGTCTGTGAGCCTGGCCCTGTTACCGCTGTCTTCAGCTCGGCCCAGAGGATGTAAAAGTTTGGTCTTGTGATGCAGTGGAGACTTAACTCAGAGCCCTGCCTCGTGCTTTCCGGAGCTGGGGGAGACGGCTGTGTCTCTTCCTGCTGTTCCCAAACAGGCAGGTCATGCCGGAGCAGTCCCGGACATTGCGATACCCAAATAACACATAATCCCCAGGAACTGAAGTGGAAAACATTGTGAGAGTTGGAGTGGGACCAGAACCACAGCTTCCTCAGGCGGTTGCTGTGCTCCCAGCTGTGCTGTAGACCTCAGCCCGAGCCACGCCGTGCCACGTGTGGATGCTCCCCGTCCTTTCAACCCCCTCACGCTTTTTTAAAATACTCAAACATACGGAAATAGTGCCCTGGTACTGAGAGAGTAGCATTTCTCTCATCTGGATAATTAATCCCTCAGCTGGCTATACAGTTTGCTTAACAGCTTGGTGAAGTTAAGATCTAACCCTTCTCTCATATTCCTATACATGCAGTTCAGTCTGGTTTGTGATTTGTACAACCCGATATCAAATACTGCTCAGAAAACCATTGTGGTTTTTTTTTCTTCTTTTTAAATCCACAAACCTCCCTGGTGGTCAGAGATGGGGGTGTGATTTCCGTTTTACAGAGGTTTATATTACCTATACGACATTAATTTGAATGAATTTGCGTAAGGTGTTGAGTAGATTTCTGGGAAGAGGATAATTTCTTCAGGGTGGACCTTCAAAAGGAATCACAGAAACTTTCAAGCCCACGTTTCTGCTTTCCCTGGGCTCGTGGAGAGCAGCCTCAGACGTGTGAGAAACGCTGCTGTTCATTAACTGGACTGCGGTCAAAATTAGGTTGTTGTGTAATACAGCAGCTGGGATCAGATGGGTTCCTGCTCCCTCAGGCTTCATGCTCCACAGCAAGTAAGCTTATCAGTGCACCTTTCTGGTTTAGCATTGGATGAACATTGGTGCATTGGGAAGGAGAAGATAACCTCAGAAACTAAAGCAAAAATGCACTGCCACTCAGCAACTGCTGGCCTTGCTGCCGCGCTGCTGAAGTACAATGTGTGGGGTTTTTTCCCCACTGTTTATGGGATGTGAGCTGAAAACAGAAAATTTTTGATCAGTCCCATCTTTTCAACAGTGTTAAAAAGTGTGGAAGGTGAACATTTTGGGAATGTTAACTAATAACTCCGCACTAATTTTCATGCTGTGACAATAAGATACTTTTCTTTCTGTCAGCTGAAAGAATCCTGTTTTTTCCTCTGTCTAGAGCAACACTTCTGTTTGTTTGCCTTCAGTGGTTTCCTGTGCAAAAACCCCAGTGGACCCTTGAAGGTCTCCATAGGAGACCTGGAAAACGTTCCCTACAATGTCACTCCCCTAGTACTTCGGAAAAGGATGGAAAACGGGGAAAGAGAAGCAGGACATGAGAAACTCGTGCAGCTGGATGTTGAAATGACCCAAGCAAGGCTGCTGGACTCGGTTGCTGCTGGGTGAAGGATTCCTGGGGGCAGATGGAGGCAGAACATTCACTGTTGGTACGTATGCTCTGCTTCAAAAATAAATCAGGGTTTTTCCTTAAACTTACACTTCAATTCTGAAAACGACCCAAGCACGCTCATGTTCAGAGCCTTGCTCAATGGTGTCATATGCTGCCTGTTTCCATGGTCCTCTGTATATAGTGTCATTTATTGCTCGACATCTATGTCACACCACACGAATTAAGTTATTAACGGAAAAGGTCAGTTGCCATTTATCATGTGAAAAACATCCATTTTGTAAACTTCTTTTAAAAAACAGAGAAGAGTTTAATAAACAGCTAGTGCTAGGCGAGCGCGTGTTGCGCATTGCACATCATTGCTCAGTCCTTGGGATGCAGCAGCATGGCCCATACGGAGCACCGAGGTCCTGGGAGACAGGACAGTGAGAGCCCGGAAGTGGCACGCTGTGACTCAGGGAGCTTTCAAGCCAAGGAAACTCCAGCCAAGCTG
This sequence comes from Stercorarius parasiticus, assembly GCA_013396915.1. Classification (NCBI taxonomy): domain Eukaryota; kingdom Metazoa; phylum Chordata; class Aves; order Charadriiformes; family Stercorariidae; genus Stercorarius; species Stercorarius parasiticus. The sequence continues at coordinate 320,188 of VWZL01001511.1, read as the reverse complement.
AGGCAGGCTGAAAGGAAAGATCGCAATAGGTAGTTGGGTCTTTGCCTTCTTCCAGAGGTGGTGCTACCTGTTACAAAGCATGTTTGCCAAAGTGTCTCCTTGCCATGGTGCCTCCTGCGCAAACAGAATGGCTGCAAAATACCTAAATATCTCTGTGTGTCTGTGTTTGGTTTGGGGTCTGTTGGGCAGGTCTGTGGTGTGTTGGTTTCTGAGGTCTAAGAACATAAGTGCCCCAGAAGGACACGTGCGGTCCTACCGGAGGCATTGGCTGCCCAAACCCATGGAGCTGCTCAGACCTTTCTCTGGCTTTTTATGGTCCACAAAGGGAGATGCCAGCCCCTACTCAGACAAATCCTAAATTCCAGGTTTTGTCATTTTAGGGAAGCCAGAAACAAAACCGGCTTTTAAAAAATGACTAAACATATTTGTGGCTTAAAACCATTGGTGGCTGCTTTGCACTGGCTTCAGAGACAACTTCCAGCTCAGGCAATCACTAAGCGCCCACGGCTGGGGAAGGCTGTGGTGGGACAGGCCCTTTGCCAGGCATGCCTCGGTCTTGTTCCTTTCCCTTGCCATCTGTTGTTGGCCACCCTTGAGAAGATGCTGATGGGACAGCTGTCATTACCTAGTAATAAGGCTAACTCCTTGATGGTTGATAGCCTTAACCCAAATGCTCATCATATTTTCATTGCTGCAGAGTATGGGACAACTGCAGACAGAGTGGGGTTTTTTTAGCTTTCGCCTTGTAACTTTTTCCTTATAATTACTTCCTTAGTAAAAGATCATTCATACCGAGACAGGAGGGGTTCCAATTCCCCTGACTTGGCTTTTTAGAATACTGAGATGCAAGTAGAGGTCTGGCAGACCACAGCTGGCACGTACAAGTGAGTTTTGAGTAGCCAGCTCAGGGTGAAGGGTTTTGTTTAACCTTGCCTTTTAAAATTTACATAATTTTAAATCTGTCCTTTGCATGCAATTTATCTCTCATGAAGTCACTTTGTTGCAGCGGGTGGGTTTTCACCTCCAGGTACAAGCGGTGTCTTTTAGGAAAGAAGGCAACAGGGAATTGCCCCTCCTCTGGTCCCTGGTCCCTGTGGAAGCATCCCTACCTGGGAACACAGCTCCTGCAGCCTACTGTCGAATTTGTGCTTAACAGGTTGCAGAAGTTAGGTTCATGGTTGGACTAGATGATCTGAAAGGCCCCTTCCAACCTAGGCAACTCTATGATTCTGTAAAAGCCAGGTGCTGGCCTAGTGCTTCGGAAACAAGTCTCAGGCTCATCTTTTTTAACTGTGCTCTCCTGCTTGCTCTAGCTCATTTGAAACCTCGCCATGTGCTCCACAGCTTGTTCCTGAGACAGCAGTGCCCTGAAGAAGGTCCAGTAACCTTTTAGCTTCCTGAAAGGTAGGCTGGCATAGACCAAATAAAACCAGAATAATAATTTTAAAAGTAAAAAAAAAAAAAAAAAACAAACAGAAAAATAATATTGATGCTTTTCGGGGGATGCTCAGAAAGGTGGTTTCTGTCCTGTGGCTCTTCTTGCTTGTAGCAAGCAAAAATGGGAACCCTTTAACAGCCCCCTCTGCTTCCCTGCCTGGGGTGTATCAGGCTTGACTTGTTTCCCATGCCCTGGTGAGGGCTTGTAGTCTCTCCATGGAACAGACTGGGGTTTATGTCAGAGGAATGTTTCTTACTCTTTCCTAACGCTGCAAATGATCTTATTTAGTGAAAAGGCATGGCTGTGCGTTTTCTCATGCATTTATAAATGTTGAGGGATGAAATTCGTGAGCGTTGAGTAAGTTGCTGCTCACTCAGCCCCTTTCCTACAGACCCAGGCTTCCTTGCCGCTGCTGCTCCTTTTTCCTGTGCTGATTCAGGGAGCTTTGCTCAGTGCTGACTTTGTGATTCACGGCTCCGGCCAGCAGATGACTGGCAAAGAGGGCTGTAGGCAGTTTTTACTGGGTTTGTATAAAACAGCCCCTTTTTCGGAGACCCTGCAGTGTCTCATCTCCAGGCACGTGTTGGCTGCCCTCGGGCTGAAGAGCCGTAGGCAGAACTTATGGGGCGGATGGTTTGGGATCTACCTGGGCATTGGATGACCTGCAGTAATGCCATAGGGAGGTGACTTGAGCTTTCCAACACCCCCTGGAGTTGGTGCCCTGGTCCAGAGCCAGTCTCTGTGCGCTCCTTGCGCTGCTGCGGTCTCCTTGCCTCCCATCCTGCAAAAGTCATCGCCTTCGGTAAAATACTGAGGAAGCCTTTGGGTGCGATGGAAATAATAAATATGCCAAGTAAGAATGAGCCTTACAGCCCTCAAGCAAAGAAACCTCATTAGTCTGTGGGTTTGGTTATGGCTTTGGTTATTTACAGTTCAACGTATTTTTTGGCAGGCTCTCCACACCTCCAGTGTAGCTGTGCTCTAACAAGCGGTTGTGCGTTTACAGCGAACGCGCTCATAAAGTTACAGCAAATGCTTCTTGGTAGGGTGTCTGCGAGCACCCCGTCGTGTTCACGTGTAACAGACAGGCCTGTCGGAAAGGCACATTGAGTTTTCCTGCGTGAAACGCCCAGCAGGTATCAACGCGACATAAATCTGAATACAAGCATTTTCCAAAACTTCTGTTTAAAGTACTGGCAAACAATGGAGCAGCTGCAAATTATTATGTATTGAAATTCACACTTGTACTTGAGCAATTTACTGCAGGTCTTATTTTTCTTTAAAAAATATTTTTATTTTCTCAATAGAAAATTCCCCAAGGAAATCTCCTTGGCAACTAGAAATTATGTTAGAGGTCCTATGAAAATTTACTGCTAGTTTTCATTGACTTCCAGAAAAGGCAGTAAACATTTTTAACAGTAAAAAATTCCAATCAGTAGGTATTGCAAATGTCTCCGTTCAGATGCTGAATTGAAGGGCTACATTGCTTTAAAAAGCAGAATTTTAAAGGTGGAATAGCATGAAGAAATAATGCTACTATGATAGGCCAAATGTATTCGGAAAAATGATTGGAGGGTTTTAATTTGATGTGTAAACGCTAATGGATTAAAAGTGAAATAACTTATGACCATTGATGTAAGTGCTCAAAAAGAAAAATCTCCGAGTGTCAAAATTAAGGCTGAATGGATGAGCTTGCGGTTTCCAATCTTAGAGGGCAGTGCAAGTAATGAATTAAAAATGGTCTGATTTATAGAGACTGGAGCTCTCAGCAGACCCCTGTTTGAAACGTTGGCTGTAGCTCTCCATTCCACATTACTGGTGGCATGACGACAGCTTTCAGTCTCAAAATCATTTACTGCACTTCCCTAAAATCCACCTGCGTGTAGTTTTCCCAAAAACCAGTGTGGCTTTCAGTCCTTTTTAAAGCACAATTTAATATCATGCTAAAATGAAGTTTTTCAAGGCTGGATAGTAGTGCAGAGGAAAACTCTGGCGTGCTTTAGGGCATGCAATTGAAATGGCAAAGAGGAGCCAGAACCCCCTAGAGCAGACTCGTCCCCTCGTCCCTCACCAGCACCACCTCCTCTCCAGTCTTTGGTCTGCTCGGCTCAATAAGCTGTTTTCTTCTAATCCTTCCTTTAAAACTGGCCTCCTGCTCTGCTGTTTATGCAGAGAGGTGGTTGAGAGGTTTTTTTGCATCTTCTCTACTGGGAATATAGATCTGGTGGTAACGTTTCTGTCAAAGCTTCCACAGGCTATGGCTCTCCAACCGCACGGGAGTTGTACTTGGGAACATTTGGCTTGCAGAAATCCCGCCTCAGCTGAAAGTTAAACAAAAATGCTTTTTTGCACTTGCAAAATGCGCTTCCCAATCTGATGACAGATGACTTTCTGCTTCCAGACTGCTGTATTTCAGTTAAAAAAAGAACGTCAAATGCTCATGTTCTGTGACAACCGCTTGTTACAAAATACCTTGTTGGGGAAACTGTCCAATTCCTTCCAACAGACAGGCATTCTGGTTTCCGGCAGTTTGCCTTCCGAAGACAAAGCCTGGGTGAGCAGCAGCATGGCTCCTTCTGTCGGTGCCTGCCCTGTGCTTCCCTGCCGGTCCCTGAGCACGGTGCCCACCCCACACCTTCCCAAAGGACTGTGAAATACGGAGGCTTTAGAACCGCAAGTAATAGTATCTGGAGTGCTTGTGGCCGAGAGCAGCAGAGGACTGTCCTCCTGACTGATGCAACTGGGGAGCCTGGGAAGGTCTTTCCTTATGGTAATAAGGAAAGTTTGCAGAGTGGAGGCAACTCTGCTTTGGCAGAGCCTTTTAAAGGGATTTACAGAAAGTCCTAGCAAGCTTCTGCGCGAGGAGAGTTGTGTAGGCAGGAGAGACTCTGGACCTGACCTTGCTCAAGGCAAGCTGGTGACGCACTTTGCCTAATTTTCACTTAAAGAGCTGACAGTGGAGCGGGCTGCTCCCCCTGCCCCGACACCAGCAGGAGGAGAGAGGTGTCCAGCCTTTGCCCAGGCTTGCTCTCGAGGGCTGCCCGGTCCCCGCGGAGGCAGCGGTGTGGCACTCGCCGGGCTGCGCAGCTGGAGCGGGGGATGCAGGGCTCCGGCGAGGAGCTGTCGGTGTCGCCCACCACCGCAGAAACTCATTATCCCACCCCATCATTCCTGGCTGGGTTTGTTGAGTTGGATGGTATTGGAAAGTGGCTTTGGGAAATGAATAGAGACAACTTCATAGGGATGATTTAAGATGGAGAAAGGTAGATTCTCCAGTATTGCCTACATGGATCTCTGCTGGGCCTCCTTGCCTGTGAATGGCAGTCGCATGGGATGCTTCCAGAATAAAAATACGTAAATACAGCAGCGAGGGAGAACCTCATGGAAGTACGGAGCTATTTCAGGTGATTGACAACAACGGAGCAAATGAATACAATCCGACCACAAAGTATTTAGGCTGGAAATCAGAATCACAGAAATCAAAAAGCACGGATCATCTGGACGGGGCATATCGCTCCAGCCAAGCCGTATCCTGTGTGATTTCAGAGCCGGGACAGGAGGCTGAGGTGTCTGGGGAAGTGCGCTGGGACCGCGACACTCGGGTCAAACAGAAACGCATCTGCATTGCCTGCAATGCCTTGATTCATTGATCAATCGGGATGATGCCCTCTTTAATACTGTAGAAGGTATTAAACAATGTGAAGGCTGATAACGGGAAGCTGAAAGTATACCCCAGGTACATCCTGGGGTTTTGAAGCAATCAGTTCTGGAGCCGGGCTGCAGCAACCATTACAAGGAGCTGCTTGGCTCCAGCGCAGGTTCATCTGCCTTCATTCCCAGCTTTCTGCTCCACCTTGGGCTATGGACGGAGATGTGTGAGCCAGTGAGAGTACTGTCCAAAGAGGGAATTGTCCGGATAGGGCTTGTGCAGTGAAGCCATGGCCATGCTCCTAGCAGCACACCTGTGTCGGCAACTGCCACTGCGCATCTCTTGACTATGCTGCTTTGCTTGCTTTTACATGTTTTTGCCCAGATCGCTATTGGAGATAAATGTGACTAATGAGGATTTGTTTACTCCTGTGCATCGCCTCTCCCAGACTCCCCTCAAGGCGCCCGGAGGCCGTGTGTGCCAGGCAGGCTGCTCAGGGTTGTCCCTTCCCCTTTCACCGGGGCACGGCAGATCAAAGGGGGTGGCACTGTGAAGCCAGCAGCAGGCTCAGGGTGCTGCTCGGAGCCTGTGACACTCCATGGGGACTTGTCAGGATTGCCTGCAAACACCTTCTCAGCCAAGTGCCATCAGGCTGGTGTCTCCCTGGTTTGCTTTCTCTGTCCTGTGGGAGCCGGGTTCCCCAAAACCAGGCACCAAGGGAGGCGGAGGCTCTGCTGCTGCCGCTGTGAAGTGGGTTCTCATTGCAAAGCGCAGCATCAGTAGCCTCAGGTAAATCTTTACAACTGAAGGCAGCATTTATATTCGTGATAGCAAAGGTGATGTGCCCCAGTACTGCGGTGAGAGGCTGACCCAGTGAGCAGCAGGTAGCCACGGGCATGCAGCAGCGCAGAGCCCGCTCCTCTCCAGTGCCACTTGGAGTCACTTGTTAGAAAAATCTCACCATGTCCCAGTTTAGGACTGGGGGAAGCTTTTGATGTTCATTCCCATAATCTCTGCTCCTTTGGTCTCGAGATGCTTGCAAGACAGAGCCTGTGCAGCGTGTCAGTCCAACAACCAGTGGGGCTAAGGGTTCCCTGCTCAAGAAAAAAATGCCCTTTCCTTCGAAGTGCAGTGGTGGGTGGGTGGATATGGTCTGGTCCAACAGGGTAGAGGAGACTACAGCTGTCTGCCTCCTTCGCATCTTTTCCTGCGCCTTTTCCCCCAGTCATTCCCAATGCTTCTGGCTGAAATAAAGTCAGCTCGAGTCAAAGCACACGGTGTTTGCAGAGGCAGGAATCCAAATTTCTGTAACAGTTGATAACAAAGTCACAGAATAACAGGCGTAGAGGGACTTTTGGAGGACTCTGGCCAAACGTCTACTCAAAACGGGGGCAGCTGAGATCAATTTAATTGCAAGTCATAAGTTTTTTTACCTACGTGGGGGCTGCACAGGAGTATTTAGTGTGCCATCCCTGATCAGCTCTTGGGGACTGCCCAGCGTTGCCCTCATGGTGTGTGAGAAGTGCTGGAGACATGCCGTAAATGCCTTATTTTCCTCTTGCCTGCAAATGAAATGAGTCGGTTGTCATCATTTACTTAAGTGAGCATGAGCAGTGTATGTTCTCAGTCCTTTCCTCGTTTCCCATACTGTGACTGGGAACATCCTCCCCATGTTGGGGCGTTCACCTAAGCTGCTAGGGGGACCTGGACTCTTGTGTCAGCAGCAAGGTGGCATAGGGAGGCCAAAATATTTAGTCTTTGAAGTATATGAACAAAATGCCTTGACGTGGGTTTTTTATTGTAGTTGCTTTCTTTTTTTACCTTATTTCCTCTCTTTTTCCTCCTCTAAAGAGCTATTCTGCTTATATCTTTGTCTTTTTACTCTCTTGTTCTCAGCTGGTGAAACAGGTTTTTACCTCTGCTGTATGTGTGGGTGTCGTGGTGTTTTGTATATTTTACCTGAAAAGCTTCACCACCGAAGATAAGAGTGTCCTTAACTAGCAAGGAATTAATATAAATTCCCCGCCGCACTTCTTGTCAGGAAGCCTGACAGTGGTTTCCAGGTGCAGGGCCGTATTTTGCGGGGTGGGAGCACAGCCTGCTTGGCTGCTTGTGGCCCACCTAGTCCCTGAGCTCAATGCCAAGGAGAGGACAGAGGGGACCATGGCCACACGGGACAGTGGTAGCTGGGAAGCTGGATAAGCAGTAAACCCCTTCTTGAAATGCTTGTGCCCCTTTCAGACCCCTGAACACCCCCGAGCCTGGTAGATAAACTGCTTGCCTGAATAACAGTGAACGGGGAGCATGAAGATGCCCCTTGGAGGCCATGTAGAGGCAGTAACGTCTGTTTGGGCAGTGTGTCTCTCTTGGATGCTACGTTCCTAAGGGAGAATTTGGGGTGAAACTTTGGGTGAGGAGGGGAGTTGTGTGTTTTGTTGTGAATGTTTGGTGTTTGATTTTCCTGAAACAGACACCAGGAGAAGCTGAGGGCACCGGTTGGTGCCTTTTGAAAATCCAACAGGGGAGGGGGTCAGAGCAGAACTCTTCGAAAGTGCTGCTGCAGCGTTAGCCCAGACCAAAATGTTGGCATTCCAAGGGTTTTGCTGCTGATTTGTAGAAATGTATATTTGAATGGGTATCATTTTACCACGTGTTTTTCTAAGGTACCATTTCAACAGACGTGGCTACGTGACCTGCTAGGATTATTTTCCAAATAATCTTCCTCATCTCTTAAAAACTGCTTGCACGGTGGATTTTTTTAATTATTTGGTGTAGGAAAATGAGGTCCAGCTTTTTCTTTTGGTGGCCAGTGGGGCAGACTACTTCTATACCGTTCAGCTTCTTAGCCAGCAGTTGTCTGTCCACAGCTTGTGCTTTTTGCCTCTGCTTTTATTAAGTGTTGCTCCAAGTTGGTGCACTCATGACCCCGGGAGCTGTGGGATGCTCTGGTGGATGCTGGCTGTGGTGAGTTATGGTGCTCATGAGGGTGGTTATGGGCCAGGACTGAGGGCTGTGGGAGGCTGGGGTCTATCATCCCTGGGGTGCATGCAATGGGGTGGTGGGGTTCAGCCAGGAGCATAAAAAAGCCCCCAAACTGGTACAGGCTGAACTGGGATAAACACTGTGGAAA
>VWZL01001511.1:269950-311679 GCA_013396915.1 Stercorarius parasiticus | reverse complement strand
AAGTGGAAAAAAAAAGAGGAAAAAAAAAAAAAAAAAAAAAAAAAAAAAAAAACACAAAACTGATTTATTTTTCAGCAAATAAAAAGTGCCACCCGACACAAAACAAAGCATTTTGAACCTCTGTGTTTAAAAATGTATGAAATGAAAATACCTAACTCGCACGATCTTTCAGTAAAACAAACAATTAAAATTGTTTAGAGATGTTGTGACAGTATGGTNTAATAGCATCTTTCTAAGCAGCCTTGCACAGGTGTGGTGGGGAAACAGGAGACTTCTGATAGTGTGATAAATGCTTTCTGTGCCCAAAGAAGTAGTGCTGGGCGGGGATTTACCAGGGAAAATATTTAAAATGTACCAGGGAAAAAGGGCATCCCAAATTCGGGATTTGCTGTGGGGCCTTTGGCTTTGTGCTAGGGACAGCAAGGAGGGATAGGGCAGAGATCTCCTGCCCTGCACTTAGTTTTTTAGCTCCTCTCCTCCCAGGTGACCTGTAACGTCCCGTGGCTGGTGGCAACCCCAGGACTTCAACTCTCATCTTTCAAGTGAAGTGGAGCAAAACCGCACAGGGCTTTGGGGATGGAGCATGTCTCGGGGTTTGTGTTTCCTCTGTTCTCTGCTCCTCACAAGCCTCAGCGCTTCTCCCTTTCTCCAGACAGCATGGCTTACATGAGCAAACAGAAATAAATCTTAGCTGGAGCTTTAATCCCTCCCTTCGGGGCCAGACTTGTTTGGGTCTCTCTCGTGTGTTGCATGATTGACCCAAATTAAGGATTGAAGGCAGGGAATGACGAACGATCCCCAGGGAATAAGAGTCTGAGCTGGAAACAATTTAATAATCCTGTGCAGTTTGCTCTTGGTTGCTGTTCTCCCAACTGTGTGCATAAATAAACGGCGTGGCTGGGGCCTCAGGTGGGTGCGAAGGTCTGGAGCAGTTCTGGGGCACAGAGCTCCATCGCAGCATGGAGATCATCCACAGCCTGTGCTCTGCCTGCCCTGGTCCTGGCATTGCCTTCAGTGGCCCTGGGCTGCAAACGCACACACAGAGATGGAAGAAACTGCTGGGTTTGTAGAGCTTTTCTGAGTCTAGGATCTGGCAACTTCCCATATGAGGAGGAAGGAACCTAATCCTGCCCACCCTCAGGCAGATCCTCAGGTAGGAAAAGCAGCAAACTCTCCTCTTTCTCTTCACTTTTTAGGCTGGTTCGTGCATGAGACAGAGCTCATTAGTACATTTGTGTTGCGAAATGGACCTGTGACTTTGACAAGGCTCTGGCATTTCGCTGCTGGATGGGCTGTGCTTCACATACTGTATAAAAATAAATAAATAAACCCCCCAACCTTGCTGAACTTGATGGCTTCCCTACCATGACCTTAGGGCAAGGGAATGGAGAGAGAAGAGTTTGCCCGATGATGAAATCGTGCAGTAATTACAACGGGGATCTCCAAAGAGCAGCTATCGCAGTTTTCAGAGGCAGTGCTCCCATTGATATTCCTTTGTTTGGTTTCCAGACCTGAACAAATCTCTCAGTAGGCCCTTTTGAAGTGAACAAACAAAAATCTCTGGTTGGATCACTTGCTGTATTAGAGAGTATATTTGTACTGTGCCAGGAGATAGCAAGGCAGTCTTTCTTCTTGCTTGTTCTCCCCACAAGTTCCTCCAGCCCTTTGAAGTGTGAGGTTTACTGTAGGTAAATAGCAAAATCTCTCCAAAGCGTACCCTGCCTTTTCCCCTTGTTAGCAAAAGAAACCGACGCTCCTAACACTGAAGAATTTAACCTTGCCAGACTCGGGAGAGACGCAGCTTGTCCCCTCACCAAATTCAAGACTGCCTGCCATGGGTAACCCTCCCTCTGGGCTGGAGCAAGGCTCTGAGCACCCAGACACAGGGCAGTGCTGGTGTTTATGGACCTTGGTAAGTGCCAGCCGGGGGAAAAGGGGAGCTTGGGGATAGGCAGATCCCCCAGGGCACCCCAGAGTGAACATAGCCCAGAGAGATGGCACGAGGCTGAAAACCTGTGCTGTTCTGCACTCCCCCACTTCTCGATACATTATTCTTAAGGTTTCTCAGCATTGCTTTTGTCTTGTATTTTCCTGCACTCGGAATAATCACTGGTACACGCAGTCAAATCAAGTATGGATTACAGTAATTTGGAGGTGAAAGGCGTTTGGATGCTTGCTTCGATTCTTTTGTGTCTGAGGAGGGAACAAAACGCGTCCTTTAAACATGGTGCAATAGAAATAAACGTGGCCGTGAGAGCTCGTGCTGCTGGGGAAGCAGAGCTCCGTGAAAGCAGCCCTGGAAAGCAATCCATTAAACTGGATTCCATTGCTTTTTGCATTCAGTTGAATGGGCAGCACTGGAGCTGTGACTCACTGGACCACCACCACTGTTGTCTAAAAATACCTCGAGAAAACATTTCAGATTGATATTTCAGTGAGTCACCCTTCCCAACAAAAGGGCTTAAGGAAAACTTTGTGCATTGATGGAAATGACTCTCATCTCCTCAAGCGCAGCAGTGATTTGAACAAAAAAGAGGGAGCTTTTTTCCCCATGTGCAGGACAGCCGATTTTAGAAAGCAGCAGGGAGCAGGTGGGACTTGGTCATCCCCTCGCATCCGTCCCCGCTGCCTGAGACCGGCTGTTACCCAGGGACCTCTGTCCCCACTGCAGTCCGTGCCACAAATAGCCAGGCTTCCTCGTCAGGTGTCATACCAAGGCTTCAGGTTCACTGGGCAATAGGAGCTCTAGTAACTTCCAAAGCTGTTCCCACATTTCTTGGGCGGGGAGGAAAGTAGTATGCAGGCAGGATGAGGGAAAGCAGAAAGTGGCACATTACTAAAACCTTAATCTGGAGCCAGGGTAGGTTAAACACTGACTGTCTCCTCCAACGTCAAGACGTGAGTCACTGCTCGGGTTCACTCGAGGTCCTGACGCTGCTTTGGGGGATTGCGCTTGTAAAGATGAGTATATACAACTATTAATATTTGTTCTAGGAGCAGGGAAACAAACAAGTGAGCCCAATCCAGCAGAAACAATGCTCACCAGAGTTGCAGCCTCTCCTGCAGTTTTTTTTTTTGAGGGGACGGGGGGGCTGTTCAGTCCAGGTGATGCCCCCTGAACACAAGCAGGGAAGGTCCTGGGACAGCCTGTCCCAGATCTGGAGCAAGGCTCCTCTTGCTGCTTGGCGGATGGGCCTCCTGCATTGGCAAATGGGGATTTAAAGTGGAGGCTTAAACCCTGTTTATGCTGCTAAAAAAAATAATGCTGCTTTCCTGTGCCAAATAACGCATGTCCAATGATCCCAAGGGAGGCTCCTGACTGGTGCCGAAGAGGCTGTGAATAAGTTGCTCATTTTCCTAAAGCTCTCCTATGGACTGTGAAGAACAGCTTTGGGGACAGGCAGGGTAATGCCTGCTGAAGTTGGGTAACCCTGTTTCCTCCTGTTTCATTGGTGTGCCTCCCACCCGGGAACCCACGGCCTGAAAAATCTGCTGTTTGAGTACTAGTAATAGCTTTGGGAACAGTAATTTTTCGGTATCACTTCCAGCTTCTCTCAAGGTCTGTTTTTCAGCCTGGTACCTTGATACCATGCTCAACCTCTGCCCAGCTGGTGTAAGAAGCAGCGTGTTCCTCCAGTTCAGTTTTGGTCGAACGTCAGCAGGCAGCAAGAGAATTCCAATCTAAGGGATGCAGATGCTGGAAAGGGTATCTGGGTTATTATCTGTGTCTGCAGAGCTGTGCGTGCTCCCACCGCAAAGGAAAGTAGGAGACATCCTCCTGGGGGCTTTGGCAGGACTCGGCCATCATCTCCTGTCACCTTTCCTTTGGCTTGAGCTGCATGGGTTGTTCTTGGCAGCAGGTTCCCCAACCGGAGATGTTGAGCTGTATAACACAAGTAAACAGGGCTGTATTTCTTCAAATTTATGTGCATATTCTTTCTGTGTGCCTGTGGTGCAAAACACCCAAGACAGCTTTGAAATTATACTCTTAATTTGTTGTGCTATTCAGGTCGCTTTCTGACATTACTTCAGTTCCTCGGAGTTTAATAGGGGTTACATTCCTTTTCAAAATAGTTCCAAAATGAAACACTGCTGTTTTCTATGAATTTTTATTGTGGGTAGGAAAAGAATGGGATGGGTTGGGACGATGCCTGAGGCAGTTTGTTAGGCACAAGGAGAAGGTTTATAAACGAAAGGACAGTGAGGTGCTGGAATAAAGCTTGTGGCAGTTTTTAAGAGCAAATTCAGTAACTCTTTGCAAACATTAGGATATAGTTATCCTTGCCTTCAGGCAAGAGGATGGATGAGTCCCACCTCATCCTCTCTTCTGTGACTCCAGCTGGGTGTAGAAAATCCCTGGTTGCGTTCGTAACCGTGCTGGCAAGAACCCATAGCAGCAAATCTTTTCCTTTACCTGCAGAGGTCTGGAAAATTGTGCATCACCTGATGAGATGGTACAGGGCACGCAGAGGTACCTGCCCTTAAATGAAAACAGAAGAGCTGATAAATTTTTTCTTGTTTTGTATGCCAAAAGAGAAGGGAAATGGCAGGCCCTGCTTTTGCACATGGATTTATTCTCTGTGTAGACTCTGTCAGCTATTCTAAATAGAACGCCGGCATCCTGCATGGGTACCAGCATCCTGAGCATGCCACTGTTTCTAGTATCTGTCTCCACTGTCTCTTGTACTGAGCGAATGGGAAGGAGAACTTGTTGTGTTGTCCAAAGTATAGAGAGGTCTCTCTGTATGCTTGAGGGTCCCCCAAGGGAATTCCTCCGTCCCCTTGAAAGTGCTGTCTGCTGAGCGGAGACCTGGCCTTGAAGTTTTTGAGCTTCTCTGAGTGCTTGGGGAGCAAACCTGTGAGTGTGGGCACTGGGAGGAGCTGGGGTCGTGGTGCTCTGCCACGGCTTCAGGGCTCTGGAGTGCATGGTGACCCCCTCTGTACTCCTGCTTCTGTGTCCTGGCAGGCAGAACAGGGCAGTGATTGGAGATGTGTCATGACTGCAGGGGGAGAAAAACACATCTCCCTGCCCACTCTTGTTCCTGGAAAATGTCAACAAACAAGCAAGTGGTGCAGGGAGATGAACCACTTTGTGGCTTTGAAATGACTTTTGGATGAAATTCTGTTGTAGGAACGTTTGGGTAAACGTGGGGAAAGAATAAAGTTTTTGTCCTGAATGAGAAAGGAGGTCGGTGATGGCTCTTCAGCGGTGATGAGGCCGGGCTCTTTCTGTTGGGACTGCTGGTTTGTGCCTGTCCCTGCAAGAATAGCTCGATCGTTCCGCTGGGTCCTTGTTCAGGAAAATCCTCAGGCAGGTCATCAAGCGTGGTGAGGAGTCTCCATGAGGACAATTTGTGCATGCACAAGGGTTTTCCTGAGGAGAGAAATTTCCCTCCCGTGGATGTTAAAACACCCATTTCAGAGAGGCATGCCTCTCCCAGAGCCGGGCTGTGGGCAGGCAGCCTGCCAGGACTGGGCTCTGCCTGTGGCTGGCAGGTAGGAACGGGCGGGCAGAGCTTGCCTGCTCTCGGCAAACAAACGTCCTGAGCCTGAGCAATGCTTCCAATCTGTTAAAAATCCATTTTTTCCAGTGGAAAACCATTCTACTGGGAAAACTCTTGACCATTATACTTCTCTGGTCTCTGTAGAAATTGTCTCCCTGCGCAAGGAGGAGGAAGAATGGTGGGTGGCTGGGGTGTGCCACCTCCCTCCCATCAGTATGATGATCATCCCTCCTATCAGTAGGATGGGCAAAGCCCAACCCTTTTGTGGCTGCCTGTGAAAGAGCAGGTAATGGCTTTAAGGGCAGGGCTGCTGCCAGCTCTGAGGTGTTCCTTCTCCTCTACTGAGTCTGTCTCATTAATGTGAGCAGGAGGAGCTCCTCTCGGTGTATCTGCTGTGGCCCTGGAGCTGGACATGCCAGGCTTGCATTGCAAGCGCTCTGCAAATGCCTATTCAGTGGTGGTGATGGTGGGCACCACCTCCACATGGAAACCCACTTGGCAGCTCCCCCACACCTGCGGTTGGCTGGGATGCTGTCCAGATGTGGCAGAGAGCTGCTGGAAGGGGGAAGAGCGGAGCTCCAGCTTGTTTAAGAGTTTGGCAGCAGCCTCCTGCAGCAATGCCCACCGAGAAGGGACAGGGGGAGCAGACAGGGAGGCTCCAGCTCCCAAATGACCTGTCATGCCAAAATGAAGGATGGCCTCAGCTCAACATCCGCAAACGGCATCTGTGTCGTCTGCTGCAAATGCTGCCAGGGCTCCTGGCCTGATCTGCCAGAAGAAAGGCAAAAAATGCTCCTCTCTTCCTGGTGACTGATGACCAGCCACGAGAGCATGCAAACGGGACAGGCTTCTGCTCAAAGGCCAGCGTTCAATGGCCAACTCTGGTTCAATGGTTCAACTCTGCCCACAGCGTGTTTGAGAGCTTCGTCAGCAGAGAGTGGATTTCGGTGATTCAGGGCAGCCACATCACTTGCTGCAGCTTCCTGCCTGTCCCTGGTGCTCCCCTGGCTTCACAGAGACTTAAGTACTTGCAAACTGCTCACGGGGTGTGCAGCGGTACTCAGAACAGCCCTTCCCACAGCTGCTCTCCACCAGCAGAGTAGGAAGATGCATCCTGAGCCTGCTGCTCAGAGAAAGTGTCAGATGACACTTGGTCTGAGGCCAAGCATTTTTCTGACATTAGTCTATCAGAACAGCTCTGGGAGTTGTCTCCTGAGTGCCCCTGTATGTTTCAACCTATATATATAAAATTCGTTACAAATAATATACTATGAAAAAAAAATAAATAATATACATACAGGCTGGGCGGAGAATGGATTGAGAGCAGACCTGAGGAGAAGGACTTGGGGGATGTTGGTTGATGAGAAGCTCAACATGAGCCAGCAATGTGGACTCACAGCCCAGAAGGTCAACCGTATCCTGGGCTGCATCAAAAGAGGTCTGGCCAGCAGGTTGAGGAAGGTGATTCTGCCCCTCTACTCTGCTCTGGTGAAACCCCACCTGGAGTAATGCATTCAGCTCTGGAGCCCTCAGCACAAGAAGGATATGGACCTGTTGGAGTGGGTCCAGAGGAGGGCCACGAAGGTGATCAGAGGGCTGGAGCACCTCTCCTATGAAGACAGAGAGTTGGGGTTGTTCAGCCTGGAGAAGACTCCTGGGAGACCTTATAGTGGCCTTCCAGTACCTAAAGGGGGCCTACAGGAAAGGTGGAGAGGGATTCTTTACAAAGGCATGTAGTAATAGGCCAAGGGGTAATGGCTTCACTGTGGAAGAGGGTAGACTTAGGTTAGATCAGGAAGAAATTTTTAACTCTCAGAGTGGTGAGACACTGGAACAGGCTGCCCAGGGAAGTTGTTGAGGCCCCATCCTTGGAAGTGTTGAACTCCAGGCTGGATGGGGCTTTGAGCAGCCTGCTCTAGCGGGAGGCGTCCCTGCCCATGGCAGGGGGTTGGAAGTAGGTGATCTTTAAGGTCCCTTCCAACCTAAACCATTCTATCTATCTATCTATCTATCTAATTTTTTAGCCTATGTAAGCACCACAGTTTTGGGCAGTTTTTTTTTTCCGAAGCAATCCTACAGAATGACTTTTCCACTGGTATCTGTTACACAGCCAAAGCCTTGGGGTTACTGTACTCACATAAGGATGTAGACTGAGAGTCCTGCTGCGAGGACACCGTGGGGAAGGCAGCACAGACAGGGAAAGGAGATGACTGCCCAGCTGAGGCACTCTCCAAGTGGCTTCGGTCCCTGCAGTGTCCCCTTCCCTCCTCTCCCCTCTGCCTGGGAGCGAAGGGATGAGCCCAGGGAGGACTCGTATGTCAGAGCCTTTGGGCAGTGCTGCAGCCTGGAGGGATCATTAGGTGTCAAAAAAGGGGCTAGCATATACAAATACGGCAACCGTGCAAAATGCATTGGAAATAACCTTATGAGGTAGGCTTGCTTTGGAGGAGAGTTAGCATACAGATCTGGTTACTTATTTGGCCTGCTCCCTGTGCTCCCAGTCAGTAGGAATGTAGTTTGTTCCTTTTAGCAGGGTATAAACATTTACGTTCTCCTTTCTGACCCTATCACTTTGATCTCCTCCATATACTTTTCCAGCAATGCCTACTGGCAATGGAAAAATGCATTAGCCTGAGCTAATTTGTTTTTCCTTTATACACAAGTGCATTAAGTCTTGGGAAACAGGACAGTGAAGTGGGATTGTGGAGCTGCAGGGCAAATCAGTGCATCCGTAACACCGTAACGAGGTTTTTGGGGCGCGTTTGTGACGGGAGGTAGTGGAGATTTTGAGTCATGATACTCTTACTTCTTAAAAGGATTTGCTTTCTCTTCTTCAGTGCTTAACAGTTTTTGCCATCAGCAAAACAAACAAAAAAGGTGTCTAATTGCTCTGCCCTTTCTGAGGGATGTTTTACATGGATAGAGAAAGTTAAGAGGAAAAAGAAACTTATGAAAATTTATAAGCATAATTCATGGGGCCAAACAGTGAGTGAGCATTAATCAGTTGCTCATTTTCTGGAGTCTTTCTATCTATCACTTTTGAGAAGTAAAATTTTTGTCTCACAGTATCTTTTTTTCTTTTTTTTCCTTTTTATTTTCCTATGTGTGTAGTGCTGGAACCTGCATTAAAGGTGAGCAAGCAGGTGTGCTGATGTTTCCTTAACCTGCTGTCCATGCTCACCACCAGCCCAAAAAGGTGCTCCAGAGAGCTGCAAGAGGGACATCACCCAGTGTCCCCACCAGGAGGACGGTGTGGCACCCAGCTGGTGGCAGCCACCTCAGCAGCACTGGTGGCAAGGGCTGTCCCGACAGATGGGCTCCGACCTGAGCCGGGAAGCGTTTATGCATGGCTTGCTCCAGTTCTACTCCTGGCCATCGCAATGTGCTGAGCCACAGATTTGCTGTTTCCTTAGGGACTGATTTATTTTGAATGGAAAAAAGGCACAGGGAGGACTTTTTTTTTATTTATTTTTTTTTAAAGCATGAAAGTCCTATGCAAGCATGGTTAATTGTGTTGCTAACTGGCTGCAGTAGGCAGCGGCTTTCCTTAGCCCCAAGAGCATGGTCTAAATTCTTGGGAATGGGAGGTAGGTTGACCTCCTGACAGATGAGTGTGAGTTTGCCAGCCGGGCAGGTACGATGGAGTGGGTCCATGTGCTCAGGAGTGACTGATTCCTGCGCTCATTAGAAGTCATTCATTTCCTCCAGCTAACTTCAGAGGTAATTAAATTACCCTTCCATCTTCAGCTGCCTTAAATCCAAAGGAAAAATAGCAACGCGCAGTATCTGCTGGCTGAGCTGTGCTCAGGCCAGGTGTGTCTACGCCTGATGCGATGAGCAGAGGAGCCCTTGGCTGCCCTGGGTTTGGACATGCCGCGCTGCGCGCTGTCTTGCATTTCTGAAATGCCTGCACGGGTGTACGAATTAAAGACCTATTTCTGCACAGCAGCAGTCACTTGCAGAACGAGAAGTCTCAATTTATCATCGCAATGAAACACTTCACGGGGCTCCTCTTTCACATGTGCCACGTGACATGGCATTCAGGCAACCTTTCTTTTTTCTTTTCTTTTTGCTGCCCTTAAATTGGGTATTTATGCATTTTAAATATCACAAACAAGTTGGCAGTATATCACAGTTTTGCTTTTGTTTCTTGATGGGTTAACTCTTTTTTTTTTTTTTTTTTTTTTTCATTAGGAAGAAAGTAGCATTAGTAAGACTCCATTACTGTATGTGATTTGAAACTGGTGTCCCTGCTCCCCTGGATGATGCTGGAATACAAGGTACGACAAACCCACGGTGCCCTGTTTCGTGTGGGATCTGGCCTTCTGGCACCAAGGGGAGCTCAGAGATGCTCTAGGCAGGTCTGAAGACATCAGTTGGCCACGTCTGTACAGGACGTCTGTACAGAGGCTCCGGGGAGACCTCTGGAAAAGGCACGCTCAAATGCTGTGAAAATACGAGAATATCCTAATGCTAAAAATGCTACAGCAGCTGTACCTTTCAGGACAGCTTTTGATCACTTCTCTACCCTCTCACTGGTCAGCTATCTGAAAGGCAGTCTACCATTTCTTTTCTATTCTGTTACAGAAGTAATAGAAAAGGTTTTGTTCCTTGCATTGTTTGTATTTCAAGTAACTTGAGGTTGCAAGTACGCGGTTGCTCCCTTGGGACATCTGTCATTGCAGTCAAAACACTAAAGGAGGATTAAAATTTAAAAAAAAAAAATATCTGGTTTCTTGTTTTGACAACCATAAGATCACAGTAACATGAGGAGAGTTTCCTGAATTCTTCATCTCAACATACCGTATCTAGAAAGGGAATAATCTGTTTCTGCTTTGCAACTCCTCAGACGATGAAATCTAAGGCAAAGAATATGAAGCATCTAGTACAGTAAATTCCTGAGCTCCACTAGCACTTCGCAGCCTTTTGATGCTGCTAAAAACCCCGTGGTGGAATTGCCCAAGAAGTAACTTGCAGGAGGATCTCCGATTACCCCTGCACTTGAGAACTTTGTAACTTTTTCAGGGCTGAATTGTAATGAGTAGAAAAATATAAATATTTTTTCTAATTTGATAGTAGGCTTTTTGCTTTACACCGGTGTAGTGATGGGCTTCGCCAGCCACACTGAGCTTGGGCTGAAACTTCACTTTTAACTGAGCATTTGGTATAACCCAAAAGCCTGTCTGCTGTCCTGAGATCTTTACAACTCTGGGAAAAGGGATGGAGAGGCAGGCTTCAGTATTAATCATGGACTTTGTGAATTCTGCAGACTTTCTTACTTTTTGCACCATGTAAGTGGAAAAAAAAATAATTATGATTGTGTTCATGATTGGTTAAAACCAACGTATCACTAATATAAATGCATACTTTAAAAGTACCTGTGACTGGGTATTAAAGAGGAGTTCAAAGCTGTTTCCAATTATCACTGCTATAAATGATGCCTGATCAAGCAAAAAGTAGATGCTCAGTGTTTCATTTAAGATACAGGCAGAAGCCCCCAGTTTAAAAGCATTGAATCCATAGAGGTGATGTCAGGCTACTGTCTTCCTTGGGGCGCTCTGCGTCCGGAGATGCTGAGGCACTACGTAGCAGCAATGGGCAGCGGCAGCAGGATGGGGACAGGGCTGGGGGAGGAAGGTGACATGCTCAGGAAAACTCCACAGAGGAGGAGGAAGGTGCTGTCTCTGGGAAAGCCCAGAGAGCAGAGGCAGAGCCTGAAATCCCAACTGCAAGCCTGTTTCTCGCTCTGTCCTCTCGTCCAGCAGCTGCTGCAGGCTTGCCAAAGCTATCCTCCTGGTTTTGTGGTGATGCGCTCCGCCTTGGCAGCACAGACACAAATCAAAGTCATCATGCTTGTTTGGGTGAAGATGCATGTGGACCCTGTGCTGTTCTCCAGCAGCAGAGAACAGCCACCTCTGTAGACCCCCTCACTGCAGAGCCGGGGGACAAGGGGGAGCCGGCGCGGAGGAGACGGCAGCGCTGCCAGCGCGCCGGCACACGCTGATGGAGATCCAGAGGCCTGGAGCGTGGTTTTGATTAAGACCCACTGTTTTCCCAGCACTCTTCCGAGACAGCCGCTGTTGCGGCTTGCAGCGTTTCTCACGGTGTGGGTGAACCAGGAGCTCCGTGACTGCAGGCTCTGAGCTGGGTGGCTCCAGCAGCCTCTGCCAGCTCTGGCCACACACTAGTCCAGGCTTAACCCATTAGTGGAGTGTCTGCTCATTAGCAGCATCATCAGCAGTTGCAGGCAGCACGTGCTTTCTCAGAAGGTGACAACACAAGCTGGGCTGGTATATGAGTGTCCTGAAGGCAACAGTGGCTGTAGGGTGAATTATCCTGGGCTCCAGCATGGGAAACCGTGTGCTGTCCTTTGGCCAGCAGGCAGCTCTGCTTCCTTCTTGGAATGTGTCTTCCTCCTCCTGTTTGTTCAGCTTCATTTATGATGGCTATAAAACACAGCAGTATTTAGAGGTGTTAATGGCATGTTCTTATTTATAGGCAATTGTAGATATTAACTTTCTTCTCCAAATCTCGTTGTTCCTGCCATCGCACCTTTGTCACTGCCAGGCTCTCAGTCGAAGCAGCTGTACCGAGGGTGAACAGGTAAGTCATAAATGCACACTTTTTATCTAAAGTGAAAGGCTTAATCACAGTGGGATGTTTTATCTCCCTGAGGTCAAGCAGTTCTGAATTCACCCCGTTATAGTGATCTGAGTTTGAGGATTGTGTCTAGTCATAGCATCCTGCCATTTGACTTGTCACCGGGCTCCTTTGTCCTATTAAGATAGAAAATCCCCTGAGCCAGCTGCCCACATGAAAACCAGGCCAGCAAAGCTTAGTCCAGGCTGGTCGCAGGTTACAGCATGCTGACATCCTGGCCATACATGCTGCTCTATGGCTTGGTGCTATTCTTCCTTCTTCCCAGATCCGATTCTCTCTCAGCAGAAGATGCGCTCTCAGGTCCCAGCTTTGTGCCATAAGAGAACGTGAAGCCTTATTAAAAGCCTCTGCCTTCTTTTCTAATGCAGCTTGCATTGTCTTGGAAAACCAAACCAAAGAATTAGCAAAACCAAAACTATTCAAAGAGCCAAAAGTATTATTAAAACCACTACAGGCAACTCAGCTGCCTCTCTGTAAATAACAGCTTGCAGATGTGCAGAATGAAGTAACTCTGGCGTTTTGCAATTCAGCTAAACACCAAATACTGAGTGTTGCTGGATGGAGAATGGGCTTGGAGATGCAGCCCTGCTCTCCTGCCTGCCCTGGCCAGGTAGAAGAGATCGTGCTGTGGATGTGGCTCATTGATTTTCTCACCGACTGCCCCTCTCCAGAGCTTCCCGGTGGCTGAGTCTCTGCCAGCTGCGATACCCTGAGTGAGGTCTGTGGGACGTGGTGGCAGAGACTGGTCTCGGTTCCTAAAAGTAGCGCTAGGTCTTCCAAGTGCCTGGCCCCCAGGTACACCCAGCTGTTATGGAAACGTGATGCCTGTTTGCTGCAGCTGTGCTCCTTTCTGGTGTTTGCCTCCCCACCCCTGCACTGCCTGTTCTCTGCAACAACATCTCTCCGAATTTTATTCTCTCGGAGAGAAACGTTTCTGGTTTGCCTGCAAAAACAACAACAACGAAAAGTCACTTGCATGCAATCCTCTTTGAAGAGTGAAAAGAGATGGCTGGGACGGTGTTAGCGTTGGAGCTCAGGGAATCTCCAGACGGGTTGCTCTCTGCAGTCGGTGCCCCCAAGCCCCGCCAGACCCCACTCTGCGGCTGCACCGGAGCCTCTCTCAGGTGGAACAAGCTGTGCTGACCCTCTGCTGCAGGCAGCTCCATGCCTGCCCGGCAGCGACACTGGGTGATGGGTAGGCGAGGGCAGAGTTGACAGGCTCGAAGCATGTCTGTAAGCAATTTAATTCATTCCTCTGCCGCCCTGTGCCCACCGCCTCTCCTTGCAGAGAGGTGCAAGGAGATTATGGTTATCTGCCTGCAACCCACGATGCTAGTTCATTGACCTCTTTGCTTTGCTGTCTGGGAGCACAGACCAGCTCGAAGCACAACAAGAGACTTTCTGTGCTTCATGCTGTAGATAGAAGAAGAGCGCTCTGCACAGAAACCTGCCCTGTGCTGTGTCTGCCCGGCCACGCACGATGCCAAGGGGGCGAACGGCACATGGCCATACCTTATCGTTTACATCCCCTGACCAGCCAGTGCTGCTACGAAATCCCTGGCTACCCGAGCCATAAGATCAAGTGCGATGCTTGCCTGCCTTTGAAACGGGGTAATTTCCTATTTGGGGCCACAGAAAGATTTTTGAAATGGTAGTACCTATCTCTATCCCCTCCCTCCTTTAGAGCTTTCAAAACAGGAGGAAAGAGCCCTGTTTTGTGAAGTCTCACAGTTCTAAAGTCAACCTCAGGGTTTTGGGGACTTGACTCATGATTTCTGAATAGCTGGGGCTGGCAGCTCTGCGTTCGTTGGCTTTCTGCCTGGGTGACTAACTATAAAAAGACATGTTTGGATTTCTGCAGCATTCATAATTTATTTCAGAAAATACAGCAGCATGTTTTTAGGCAGACCCAAATATGGTAATTGCAATGCCTCTTCTCTGTCATCCTCGTTTGAGACAAAGGAAAGACCCAGATTCCAACACCTTTCACCCTTATCTTATCCCAACCCACACCTGACATCAGGGATACATCTATTAAGCCTGTTGAAACCTTTCTAACTCTTACTGTGCTGCTTATGTTATTTTAATGCTTTTCTGAGAGTCCCATCTCTTCTGGGATTAGGAGGAAATCTCTGCTTTTGTACCTTAAAAAGAATAAATTCTATCACTTTTTCTGGGAAGAAAAATTTGGAGAGAAGAAAAACCCAGCCAACACGCTTTTGAGACAAACGAGGCGGATAAATAATTAAAACCCAAGAGGTTTGTTGGTTTTCAAGCAAGGTGTGACCCAAGTGGCTCAGGAGGAGCACAGGCACCCTCAGGCTGTCCCTCCTGAGAACACACCAGCTGGTGAGAGGCCACTTCACAGCGCGAGGCAGCTGCACCCCAGGGGAGGAACAACCCTTCCACCTCAGGGCTGCCGGAGCTGCAGGAGTCACCCGTCCTTTCCCAGGCCACACCAATGGGCCCACCGTGGGACATTTTGTATGCAGCTTTATTCCATTAACATCCAAGTATGCGGTTGTAGAGGGAGGGAAGAGAGATCTGGGAAGAGATCAAACAGCCTCTCTCCTCATGCAGCCCGACCCTTTGGTAACTGATGTTCTCCTGTAAGAAGTCTTTGTTGGAATAAGCTCTTTCTCCCATCAAGGTGAGGACTTGAAGAGCCCCCAGATGGGCCAGCATGATGACCCCTTGCTCATCTCCTGTGTACTGTAACAGCCCTTCCCTCCCAGCTCTGGTGGGCAGCCCTGGGAGAAGGTGGATGTAAGTCGTGTGCCCTTGGGCACAGGGTGGTGGCAATGGGGCAGCTCTGGACCCCTGGCTGTGCTGGCCCGAGTGTGGCAGGGGCTCTGCACCACCCCTGCCCTGGGGTCTGCTGCTTTCTGCCAGGTTTCCTGCTCCAGGTCCCAGCCAGGGAGCTTTTCACAGCAGCACTTGCTTTCATACCTTCGTGTTTATTCTGCTCTTGTCCCTGGCCTTGCTCTCACACCACGTCAGCCCTGACAGGACCTTCAGTTGTCCAAGGAGCTGGCAAGACTCTTCAGTTCCTCCCACGGCCACAGACAACTGTCACAGCACCACCGGTGATGTGACATTTCCCCCCAGCATCAGCTGTCCCCATCACCCCACCAGCCCTTCCATCCCCTGGCAGAGGGATGGTCTGGGGCCCTGCCAACTCCCTGCTCTCCCCTTCTTCTGCCAAAAGCAGGCCAGGGGCATAAGCCAGGGTTTTTCCTCACCTTTGCCTGAAAGACCCTATCCCACGGCCCAGCAACAACCTCCTCCATCCTTCCATGCAGTCTGCCCATGCGTCCCACGACAGCAGTGCAAGCGAGCTTCTCCTCAGCTTCATCTGCCCAACTTTTTGAGCTACAGCCGTCAGAGATGGGGGCTCTCTTAACCCCTTTTGACAGGTTGTCTGAAACTTCATTCTCTCTTCTTCCTTTTCTTTTACCCCTCTCCGCTAAATGCCACTGAGGTAAGCAGCCACTGCTCAGGGCCCCCAGCCCAAGGCCCTGCCGCCCCTCGGGTACAACCGTCTGTGCTCAGCAGCTGAGACTGAAAGAGGTTTGGTCCTGTGGGAGATGGCAGCAGCCGCCTACGCTCAGATGAAGAGGTGGCATGGTGCTCGGTTGTCTGTTCTGCTGTTTGGCATAAGAGCCATGTATGCTCCTTTCCCCTAAAAAGGTGCTGTCAGAGACCTCTCTGACTGCAGCCAGAGAAAGCTCCACCAGCAGTGTCTTCATTAAATAGCGTATTCTGGAGGAAAAGGTCTGGGCAGGACCAGAGAGGTTTCACCACCTCTACTTCCCTCTGTCCCAATAGCTTCCTCCAGGTCCCCTGCTCTAGGGCTCCATGTCCTCCCAAGGCCACCTCATTTTGGTGCTCTGTTAGCTTTCCTGTTGCAAAGCTTTTCCTAATGTCTAGGCTGCACCTCCTTCACTATGATTAACGTCCATTACCGCTTGCCCTGTTCACCGTGGCGGTGGAAAACAAATTATTTCCTTCTCTTTGAGGGAGCCTTTTATGTATTTAAAGCTTGCTATTGTAACCTCTGCCCCCGCTAGTTCTCCTGCACCTCAGAAGCAATCTGGACAGCTGCTCAGAAGCAATCTGTACAAAGCAATCCCAGCTCCTCCAGCCTCCCCTGGTAGGTCACGTCTTCTAGGCCTCTGCTCACGAAACCTCAATGGCGTGAGGCTGGGTGCAGCACTGTACACAGCCGTCAAAAACAGCTTCCAGCCTGAGGAGCTTTTCTCTGCTGGCATCAGAGCACCTGTTTTTAGGATGAGAGATGAAGGGATGGAAGACTCGCTTTGCGTGACAGGCTCTTCTGAAAATCTCCTTTAGTCAAGGCTAAGCAACATGGTGGCATCTGCAGAGAGGACTCCACAAGGTCTCCACCCTTAGGGAGAAGTGGAGAAGAACCTGGCCATGGATGGTTGGCATAAGGCAAGGGAAGTGGATGTGCATTTTTAGTTTGTGTGTGTATATATATATGTGTGTGTGTGTGTATGCATATAAATTAGAACTTGTGCTTTTTTTTTTCTATTAAAATATTCACAAACTTGCTAAATCTTGCATTTCTATCTCATGAGATACAGGGAGCTTTAAAGTCCAAGTTCTTGTAGTCAAGAGGATTTAGATTCTCTTTTGTCAGATTTTCTTGCTATTTTTCCAGTCATTTCTGCTCCTTCTGACTGAAGAGAACACTTGAAAATGTGACTGACTACACGTCAAGTGTCAGGAGGCAAAGAAAAGAATCTGCTTAGTCTCTTAAAAGAAAAATAAATCCACTTATTTTTTTCTAACTCAAAGTTATGATTTTACTGTAGCTTTATTCATTACCGCAGAATACTGCAGCTACCGCTGCCACCCAGCCTGGTGGCTGTCAGCCCTTATAATGACCCTGACTTCTGACACTTTAACTGGTTCACAGGTTTCTTCAAATGAAAACGATCTGGCAACGTCCAGCTCTCCAAAGCAATTCATGCAGCCTCATTCTTGAGGGAGTGGAGAGAGCTGTGGTGCAGGTCAGGGTGAGGACATGGCAGAGCTAGGTATGGAAACCCATTCTCCAGGCTCCTCAGCTCAAAGCCTGCCTATCCTATCCTATCCTACCCCATCCCTGCAGAGATGGGATAGGGAGACATCCCCGGAGCAGGCTGGTGGATCTCTGGGGTTTAGATGGGGAGAGGTTATAGCCCTTCCCACTGAGAGTGGAGTGGGTTAGGGACTGGTCACCCAAGCAGTTCTCCTGGCAGACCTGATGGGACAGCAGCTTCTGGCAGGGTGGAGGTGACAAAATGTTGGAGGTGGCTATCACCCCTGGGTGGCTTAGAAATGCATCTTGGGGCACCCAGTGTGAGGTCAGGGCTGGGATCAGCCTCGTATTCCTCAGGAGTCCTTGCACGGCCGCGGCATTTTGCAGAACAAGGAAATTAGGTTTTTATTGGTGCTTACTCCATTTTACTAATATTTTCATCGTTTGTTTCACAGTTGGTTGTTGTTCTTTCTTCTTTTAATTGGTTTGCAGTAGATAGTAGGAGATTAAATTAGTGGATGTACTTTGAGGAAGAAGTTCTGCTAATTAGCATAGGCAGCATTCCCTGGAAATGAGTAAGTGCTTTAATTGCTTAATGATTACCACTTGTCTCTCCTACCCCTATAACAAACTGGCCTTGAAACCACTTCCGCGTAGTCTTCCTTTCTTAACCTTTGCCTTTTGAGAGCTCAGAGCAGTAACATTCATGTGGCCAAAAATAAAGCGTCCTGTTCACTAAAAAGCAAAACCTGGTGAGCCATTAGGTGGACTGTTGTCTCTATGATGCCAAGCGGTCCTTGCCCGTTCATTCAGTCACTTTGGACATGAGGCGGGCAAAGTACTGCACAATAGGCAATTTGCTTTTTCCGTTCAGCCACTTAATTGACCTACACGCGAATTTCCACAAGCTTTCCTTGACATTACTTGAAGTCAGCAGAGCCTCTCCTGCTGAGAACCTCTGGAAGTGATTTGAAATGTCAGTCTGGAAGAGGGATTCCTGCCCAGTGGAGATGCAATGTTTCTACCTCGGATGCTGTGCTAAGCTGCCTTTGACTGACCATAGTGAAACCCGTTTGCTGAAGGGGTCAGGTCAGCAATTCGTCATTAGGTGTTGTAATTTATGGATGTCAAAGGGGTTTTCAGAGGAACCTAGGTGTGTCTTGCTCGAGGTAACCCACTCTGGCTGCTGTTGGCAATGTCTGCTGTGAGCCTGTGATGTGATTACTGCACTGTATTGACCTAGCATTTTCTCTTCAAAATTCAGACAACTTTAGACCTGTGTCATTATAAGAGCTGGTATCCCAGTATAGATCTAGCAGTTTGATTCAAGGTATGATGAGGCATGTGGATCCACGTGATGTTGCTCTAAATGGTAAAGTGCACTCTGCTGTGGATGTGCTGCCAAACATCATGTGGAAAAGCTGTGTGGGACTGGCTTTTTTTTTGCTTGGTCGGGGTTTGTTTGTTAACACCATGCAATCAAGGCTATGATGAACCAGTGAAGGGCAGATGCCGCACGCAGCTTCATTTCAAGCCACGTAATTTCTCCTCCACCACAGAGGTGGCACTCCTGGCTAATGTTACAGCATGTGATAACTTGCGGGCCACCAAAGATAAGCAAAAGCTCTTTGTTTATCTGAAAAGGAAGCATTTGCAGCTCTGCTACAGGGCTCAAGAAACACCGTGCGCAACTCTGTTCCAGCTCTCTAAGGCAAGTGAATATAAGTAGACCAGAAGCACTTTACATGCACTGCCTTTGGTGAGTTCTCCATAAGACTTCAGAAACTCGCTGGGAACTTAAACCTCAGTATCAAACACTTTATCTGAAATGTACAGGGAGGGGGAATTTTTGTTTGTTAGCAGAAAGAATTGATAATATAGCACAGTGTCTCTGTAAAAGCCAGGATACTGTCAAAACATTACAGTATTTTAGGCCCAAATCCTAGGCGATTCACGGTACGACAGCCTCTAGGAGCAGGTTCTGCACGAGAAATGGTGCCTCGCAGGCTGCTCAGGGCTGGTGACTCTGCTGGGGAGGAGCTGGCTGGTGTGGTGTGCTTGCATGGACTTCACCGCAAGGCTTTGCACAGGGGCTGCTGATACGGGAGGAGGGCAGGGGCTGAGCCACAGGAGACGTGAAGGCGTGAGTCACTACTTGGGAAAGCTCTTCAGAGAGGTCCGAGCCATCCTCAGGGGCAGGAGAGTGTTGTGTTCAGTGTGGATGGGTGCGGAGAAACACCTGTGGCCGTGCATGTGTGAAACTCCCACCCCATCTCATGGTCCCAGGTAACTGCGTCGGCCCAGGGAAAGGATGTGGCTGCCTTTGCAATGGTTCAATAAATATTCTCTTGGCCTTCTTGGATGGCAGCGTTGTGCTGAACAGAGATGCTCTTCCAACAAACGTCTTAGCAAGATCCGAAAAAGGGAGCGGGAATCCTATGAATAGCAAGGACAAAGTGACTGTAATTAATGACAAATCCACTTTTGGCTAGACACTAAAACTCATGAAGCAGTCTCTAATTTTAAAATAGTCTCTAACTTTGAAAGATTAGATTAAAATTTAACCCGGAGGAGGCTGTCTGACATCTGCCTTTAAGAGGCTCTTACTCGTTTTGCCATATGCTGTGGTGACTCAGTCCACGGCTCTGTTTAATTTAAAAAAAGACAACAACAAAACAGAAAAAAAAAAACAAACCTAAACTAAATCAAAGCACCCCACAATTTTTGTTCCTGCTGCTGTGCTGCACCTTTCCATTTGGGAAAGAATAAAACAGTAAGTTTCTGTTCTCCTTAGGCTCCAAAAAATAGACGCTGACCTCCTGGAGGATGCAGTAGGTGTCTTCTGCTCTCACCTTATCTCCCAGCAACTTTCGTTGACTTAGAGCTCCACCTGAATGGCTGAGACCTGAGTGCCTGGTTTTAGTAACTGGTTTGAGTAGCAGCATTTGAGCAGTGATGTACACTTCCTGAAAATAAAATTTGATCCTAGGTTAAAAATAAATAGAAGTTAATTACAGAGAATCACCGTTCAAAAACCTGAAGCTTAAACACACGCATGTAGGTACGCACGCGCACTCTGCTTTATGTGCACGCAAATACACCCCCCTTCATGTTCATGTGCAAGGCAATGGCTATCCCAGGAATCTCCCAAGTGCTGCTTTTAAGGAGGGCTGAGTGCACTATCCAAACCAAATAGCCTGTTATTATCACTTGTCTGTGTATTAACGTGCTGCCTGGGGGCAGATCCCATTCAATGGAATTTGTCTCTTTTACTGTGCAAATGAATAGTTCCAGGATGGGTTTTGATTTTACCCAGATGTTTGTGTTGTTCAACAGTGTCCACTGAATCCTCTCTCCAGAGAGAGACAAAACATCATGTGTGGTGACAGGCAGAGGAAGGGATATAAACCTCCCTACTCTGTGGAACGTCTTGGGGATGGGGAAGTTATCCCTCACCCGCATCTATGTGGGAGTTTTTCATCTTTTCCTGAAACACCTGGCTCTGTCCCCATCGAACCCAGGACATTGTTCTAGATGGGCCTAATAATGTCTGGTAATTCCTGGGTTTGCATCACCCTTAAGCAGGCTGCTTTTGTCCGAAAGGATGGAGATGGTGCTGCTCTCCCAAGATGTGGTGGCATGGGCAGTGACCACCATGCTCTCTCCTGGGCTGTTGGCTCCCCGCTGGTGCTGGAGCAGTGGCCAGATGGCCTCTACAGAGCACTGGCCGAGGCAGGGATGGACACGGCTGCCTGTTCCTATTGCCCCTGGCTCACGTCACAGCGACCACGGCTTAACCCTGACCGCAGGAGCAGCAGCCAAATAGGATGGGCTGCAGGACTGGAGACCTCATCCCTATGGGGAGTAAAGAGAGGCATGTTGGCCACAGAGAGGACATTGGAGGAGCGATGTGACTCCTGCACCAGCCCATGTCCCTGTGGTGGCAGCAGGAGAGACTCTGATCTCCTTCCGTGCCGACAGCAAGGGACCTGCTCAAACGATGCTCTGGTAGTCCCTCCAATGACCAAGATGAAGCGCTGAGTGGTGGATACAATATGATCTCGGTTCAAGGGAAGAGTTAAGGAGCTCTATGCAGAAAAAGAGGGAGACAAGGAAGGGGAGTTATAGCGAGGGCTGGGAGATGCCCCATGAGCAGACGGGTCAACTGGAGGAATGTGACATGCAGCTTCTCTGGGGCAAGATGTAAAGACAACTGAGAAGTCATGGAAACTGCAATACAGAGGGTGCTTTTGATATTACAAAAACAGGCGTTGAGAGCCAAATTCTTGAGATCAGATACTAGCTTAGGTTAAAAAAAAAAAAAAAGCTTTTTTCTCTCTCCCCTGCAAGCAGCACACATACCCCTTCTGCTGTTTTGTTTCACTCTGTCATGCATGATAATTTTTTCTGGACTTGTGCTCTCAGGAAAAGTGCTGTTAATACAGACAACGGTTGAGAGGAAGGGGCAGTTTATTTCGGGGCTGTTATCAGTCCGGCTGCTGCAGCTCCTCTGCTGCTGTGTCTTGTGATAGCCACAGACCTGTCCCAAGCTTTCTATAGGAAACTGTAATGCACATTTCTACCCTGCCTTGCGCACTGTGGGATGGCTTCGCACCGTCGCCAAACGGGTTGTGAAATGTCGCTGTGCTGTGCTGGCAGCGTTACTGGTCTAATGTGAACTCGTGTTCAGAGATGGTCCGTGAGAGAACCAGAATACAGATGGGAGTGCCCAGTGCCATCCTGGTCTGGGCTGACTCCCACAGCTCCATCCTGCTAACGCGCAGCAAGCACAGAGCGAATTAGCCTAATTAAAAAAATGAGAATGAAGGGAAATGTGATGGAGGGAAATCATTTCACATTTAATTGAAAAACTCCATCTCTGTAATTGGCTACGATGTCGTTCCCTTTGCCTGTTTCTTAAGAACAGCTACATGCATTTCTACTCTTGCCCCTTCCACGTGGTTTGGGTCCAGCTATCAGTGTCCTTATGCACTCCAGGCAAAGCTAAGCTTTCAAGCACTCACTAACCACAGTTGCAGACAGATTTTCCCATGTGGATATAAATCTAGAAACTCGTTTCTTTTTAAAACTGCTGGGCACTGTGAGAGCTGAGCCGTTAGCTGGAAGCTTTCAGAAAGTGAGAAGTTTTGCTTGGGGGGACAAAAGAAGAACAGTTTGTTTATTGAGCCTGAGACATTCATTTGATGCACATCAGTTTCAACAAACCTAAGCCAAACTGAAAATTTCCAAGATGACCATGTGTATATTCCCCAGGATCTGGACTCTGGAAACAGCATAGTCCTCCACTCCAGGGCTGCACCTCCTGGCAGTGAAGTGCATAGGAACATCAGTGTCATTGAGCAGGTCCAAGAAACCTCTGGTTCTCTGGAAATTTGAGATTTCAGCATAAAACTCTGGGGCCAGAATCTCAACCATTCTGATCCTGGATGGGTCTTTAGACACAGGTTGTATTAATTGTTTCCAGCACAGAATCTGGTGCAGCTTTTTTTTTTGTGAGGTTTTTTTTATTATTATTTATTTCTCTTCCCCGTGTTGGCTAATCAGTTTGGATTGGGGGTGGTGGGGGTGGTGTTATGGTTTTATCTGAGTGAGATGCAGAGAAGTTTCTTCTTGCTCTTGCTGCCCCGCCAGATTTCAATGGCTTTTTTTAGAGGCACTTACAGGCACCACAGCCAGGATCACCACTTGGTGCTGCTGCTATTCAGTGGTTGCAATATTAGCGGCTTTTCAGAGCATCATGGCATCAGCACCGGATGGAGTTCTTTCATATGTCCTGCTCATTCCAAAGGATAGTTTTGGGGAACTATTCCCAAAAATCAGAAATACTGGAAAAATAGTTGTAGGGTGGAAATGAATAATACACAAATGAACATGTAGAAGGTGAAATTTAGGTTGAAAGCATATAATCATCTGAATTTTCATTTAACTGGGACACTTCCTTTTTCCAAAAAGTGCTTTCTTCACCTAGAAACACCTGTCTTTCCACAAGCTCTCCCATCTAAGCAACGATTTTATCTTGCTTACAAAAACTGCCTGCAGGTCAAAGGGCAGGGGTGTTAATGCTGTTTATAAACAAACGTTATTCTATTCCTCTCCTAAACAGCATTACTCAGAGAGGGATGTTTGTATGATGTATATGTAAGGAGCTGGCATGACAATATCCCATAGAGCAATGCAGAGGGATAGTGTGGAGGGGTGACAGAATCATCTGCGAGAAGTTATCCCACCAGGTTCCTGGTAGCAGCTTATTGCACGTTCGGACCCAGGAATACACAGAACTTCATGCAAAACTATGCTGTGAAACATCACCTCAATCTTATTCAGCTGATTCCTCGCCCCCTCTAATGCACTGCCCCGATGCAGGTAACCAGACAGTGAATCAGTGTGATTTTATCCTGCCCCGCTGTCGGTCAGCATTGCTGCAGAGAGGGTGAGGCACCCCCGCCTGCCCCCCGCTGCAGCCCAGCATGGGGCTGCGCCTAAGCCGGGGGAGCATGGAACCATAGAATCATAGAATCGTCTAGGTTGGAAGGGACCTTTAAGATCATCGAGTCCAACCCCCAACCTAACACTGCCAAGACCACCACTAAACCATGCCCCTGAGCACTACTTCTACCCGTCTTTTAAATACCTCTAGGGTTGGTGACTCAACCACTTCCCTTGGCAGCCTGTTCCAATGCTTGATAACCCTTTCAGTGAAGAATTTTTTCCTAATACCCAATCTAAACCTCCCCTGGTGCAACTTGAGGCCATTTCCTCTTGTTCTATCGCCTGTTACTTGGGAGGAGAGACCAACCCCCACCTCTCTACAGCCTCCTTTCAGGTAGTTGTAGAGAGCGATAAGGTCTCCCCTCAACCTCCTTTTCTCCAGGCTAAACAACGCCAGCTCCCTCAGCCTCTCCTCATAAGACTTGTTCTCCAGACCCCTCACCAGCTCCATTGCCCTTCGCTGGACCTGCTTCAGAATCTCAATGTCCCTCCTGCAGTGAGGGGCCCAAAACTGAACACAGTATTTGAGGTGGGGCCTCACCAGTGCTGAGTACAGGGGGATGATCACTTCCTGCTGGTCACGCTATTTCTGATACAGGCCAGGATGCCGTTGGCCTTCTTGGCCTCCTGGGCACACTGCGGTTGACTCATATTCAACTGGCCATCCACCAACACCCCCAGGTCCCTTTCTGCCAGGCCACTTCTTTAGCCACTCTTCCCCAAGCCTCTAGCGCTGCATCTACCTACATGATGCCAGACTGAGAACTAGATACATCCCTGATCGGATACTTGCTCATTTTTATTTTGTTTTGGAATTTGGGTTGAATCGGTGGTCTCTCCTTAGAGAGAAAAGGTTTATCCATGAGAGTTGCTGCCTGTGATGGGCAGCGCCCTTCCCATTGTCAGAGGGGTGGGGAGGTGGCGGAAGCTCTGGGGAAGAGGCAGTCCCCCTGCGATCCCCAATGCTGACCCTTGAAGATGAGCAGAGAGATTTGCACATAGCGCACAGCAAGGCTTCGAGCCGCTGGCCTCGGGAGCATAAGCAAAGCGAAGGCATTTCCAGACCCCCAGCTGCTTTGAGGCTCTTTCCAGGCTCTCTGAAGCCGCGTTTTGCTGTGCTTGTTCCTTGGTGGGAGGGTGTCCTGTGCCGGGGGGGCGGGACGGCGGTGCAGAGCTGTTGAAAAAGCTGCTTTTTCAAACACGCTTGAAAAACTGTGTGTGGCTTGCTTTCTGCAGCCAGGGCTGAAACCAGGTCGCCCGTCACCCTACATCTAGCACACGGTCAGAATAAAGCTAGCTCGGTCCCTGTATTAAGTACCTGCTAATTTGACTGAAATGTGACTGTGTACTCGAGCATAATCCAGATCGGATGGGTTTGGCAATCATGGGGCCATGGCTGCCTCTTCCAATGGCCGGTGTGTGAGGGTATTCAAGTGCCACACTCTCGCAGCAGTTCTGGCTGGCATTTGCTTGTATCCTGAGGCATCTGTGTCCACAGAAGCCTGTTATTTTGTGCACTTTCTAAAATACCATGTGTAGGCATTTCTGAATTCTCAAAAGCTGGGTGGAAGTGAGCAACTCCAAAGTCAATTACTCAAATTTTCTTCCTTTTTTCTTCTCTTTTTAAGATGAAAGTCTCAGCTTGGCATATGCAATTTAAGCGCTGAAGGATGTTTTTATCTGAGATGCAGTGATTTGTCTATTTTTCTGATTTAGTTGATATTATTGTAGACAAGATCCTTTAGATATCCTGGTAAGCTGCTGAGTAACACAGTGCGGCTTATGCCGTTGGTTAGGTGAAAAAAAATTGTGAGTCAAAAATTTTTGCCTATGAGCTTTCTAGAGGTCTGATGAAAAGTTCCCTGCAAAGAAAAGAGCATAAGACTAAATTACAGGGCAGTTATTTCTAGAGAGTGGTGGAGCAGTGTTGATTTTGCATTATTAAGGCTTTGTCAGAGAAAATAAATAGAGATGCTAGAAGAATATATGTGGGTTTTTTATTCAAAGCAAATAATGGGGCTTGCTATTTATATAACATGACTGTAATGCTGGGAACGGTATATTAGCTGATTAGCAAAATGCAATTCTTTGTATAGCTTCATCTTTTAAAATCGTATCTCAAGAAAGGCAGATGACGTAGAGTGGGGGAGACATTTTTTCTCTCTTTGGTGTTCTTAGAGTAACAAAAAACCCATTCCTCAGTGTCCAGGTTGTTAGAAAGGCCTGAGACCAAGGTGGCTTTGCTGTGTGGCTCTGTGTCTTTGCCTGGGTCACCTCAGTCTTGTCTCTGCTGCTGCTCCCCAGCGTGCACACCTCCTGTGCCGTGCTCCCCCGCACCGAAGGCTGCAGACAGTGAAGTTCCCAGCAGTGGGAAAGGGGGTGCCTGGGGTGCGCCACACATGCTGTCCCTGTGCCGCCGCTGCCAGGACAGCAGGTCTCAGGAGCAGGCGCCTCAATGCGAGCATCCGCATCCTCAGCCAGAAAAGCCCAGACTGTTTCAATGCGCAGGGCTGGGTTTAAACCCAGCTTGTCTGAACGTTCAGTGTGCAATTAGGCACTCTGGGGAATCCCTACCAAAACAGAGAGTCTGGCTCTGTGTCCGCTTCCCATCCAGCCTGCGCTTTATGCAGGTTTTGGAGGATGGATGCTTTGTTCTTCGCTGTTACAAACGTACGTACTCCGCTGTGGAAGGCTATAGGGAAGTGACCAGGGAAGACTGGCCCCATTGCTCCACCCTGCCCTCTGGTCTCCAAGAGTGATTTTTTCCTCCCCGACTAAGAATCTCCGGGATGCCGAGGTGAGAAGAGCAGCCGTCCCCGCTCCAGCAGCTGGGCTGTCAGATGGCCTGGCTCTGGGGCTCTGCTCATCAGCAGCAACAATCCCCGCAGAGCTAGCTGAGTACAAAGGAGGGGGAGACAGCCCTTGCCTAAGGATTTAATGAAACTGCTGAATTAACAGATAATAAAAGGGTGGCACGCTGGATAATTAACTCACTAAAATGATATCTTGCGCACCAGAGTCCTCTTTCAAAGGTTGGCTATTTACTTAAAATATTGTTGCCTTTGTAACTCTACGGCTTTGCTAGGAGCCGAAACCAAGGGCTCATTTACTTCCCTAATTAACAACATAACCTGTAATTATCCAAAATATTACGGAAGATTGCCACAAAATGCATTACGAGCAGCTGACTGGATACCTGACTGCTCATCTGATAGCTTCGAACAGGCAAGGTGGATTTGTCACGCCGAAGCGATTTCTACAGGAACACAACCTGGGTGGCCTAGTTCTGTCCTGTGACATTGTCACACCACGGAGTCCTATGGAAATGCAAAAATATTACTGGCATCACTACAATAACACCAAGCGGATGGACAGCAACACTTGCGATGGACAGGGAAGATGGTTCCTGCGCATGACAAAATTTAGGGGAGAGCTGTGGCATCTGCCCGAGGAAGGATCCCATTCCTCTTTCATAGGAGTCTCGGCACGTGAGGGATTCAGCTGTTGCCGTGGCCTTTATGAAATGGGGGTGACTCTGCCTCTACTGCAGCTTGCGGTGCTGCCATGAGCTTTTGCGAGGGGGGTGTCCGTGCCTTGGTGCCGGCTGGACCCGAGCCAGCCCTCCTCCGGAGGCTGCGGAGGTTCATTAGGCTCTCGGAGGTGCCTGTGGCATTACACCCACAGCAGCTCATCTGGGCGCGAGTTCGCTGACATCCACCCACTTGGACCCCCCCAGCAGAAGTGCAGATTTGTCTGCAAAACCTTGCTCTGAAGGCCATAGTGCGGCGCTTCAGACCTGGTGCAGGCGAGGGGATGTCTCCTCCTCTGCTCCCAGCAAAGAGGTACCCACGGGGCAGAGGCCAAGTTTTCTCTTTATCCTGAGAAATTCTCATTTTGCAGTGGATACGAATCTAACAGTACTAGCATGGTGTAAACCTTGAAGCGATCTGTAGACTATGTTATTTCTCAACCGAGAGTATTAAATTTATATTGATAGTTCAGCTCTTTTATGGCTGGTGCTGCCTCCACCTCTGTTTCTGTTCTCTTGAAGCAGATGCTTAGCTGGTGGTACCTGGTATATCCACATCAGCTAATGGAGAATTGCTCTCCTAATTAAGTTCCTGAGCATGGGGAACAGAGACGAGCCTGCCATCTATTTTTATTTGAATTAGAAAAAAAAAATCTGATGCTGACCAGAAGTTTAATTTTATCTCCTGATTTTCTTTGCCTAAGCTCAAATTTTGTTTTAAGGCAATTAGGAGCACAAAAATCTTTGTGTTTAACAGCCAGCATTAACTAATGAACTAACAGAAAATGACAGGCTTATCAATTAGCAGTTTAATGCCAGTAGCTTTTGAATATTTTCTTTGTTTTTTTTTTTAACTACATAAGTGGATTGCTTAAACTGCATTTAACTTCCAGGGGGTCAGTCCTACTCTGATTTAAAGTGGCCTTAATATTATTTAAGTTTTGAAATGACTAGAGGTAAATCAAATTCAGGTCATTTTTCTTCTGAATAAGAACTTGCACTGAGGGATTGAATGCAGTTTAACTAATCCACTTAAAGTCAAGCAGTGACTTAATTTAGATTATTTTTCCTGGGCATGTCTGTCTAGGTAAGACAGTACACTGCTTTCCAACCTGCCCTGCTTTACTGGGGATACAGTGGTGTGGCAGCCAGCAGAATTAAACCCAGTTACGCCAGCTGAGTGTTAGGTCCTGAAGTGTGAAATTTAAAAAGAAATACATGTGGAGGAATGAAGTCATGGTCTGGATGAGGTTTTATTTCTTTCCCTTCTAAATAGGCAGTAGAAATAAAGCACATATCTATTGAGGGGAAAAAACATAGCGTATTGGACAAGAATTTGAAGCACACCCAGTGGAAACTTGTTTTGCTACCCCTTAAGCTATACTTAATACACAATAATTTGAGGACTTCATTTTATTGCTAGGGCTGTTGGGATGACCGCAGTGCTTGGTTTTCTGGCCTGGGAGTAGACGTCTTGCCCTGGGGCATGAGGAGTCCCGGGAGCAAATCCCAGAGAGCCCCCACTTGCTGGGCTTTCCACAGGGGCGGCTGGACAAGGTTCTCAGGATCACTTCATGGTCCCACCTGACTTCAAAATCCATTTCTTCTTTATTTGTTTTTACAAAATACGGTGTCCTGATGTGTGTTAACTTAACGCACATGGCATTTGCATGGCAGGCTGTTAAGTATAACCCAAAATAATTAGGGCTAATTTGCCACTGAAACAAATGAGAGCACAGGTACATTTTGTGATGTGGCTGCCTTCCGTTTTAACAGTGATTGCTCACACAGTAAATGGTAAAGCATTGTCTTTCATGTAAGGCATTTCATTTATTAGTGTAAATGAATGGAATTCTGGTTGATTAATTAGGAGCTCGATTCACCACAAATTACCAATTTCTGCCTAATTGAAGTAGGGACTGATTTTGTTTCTTTTCCAGCACAGCTCCTTTACGCACGCAGGACTGTCAGGGTTTTTCTGAGCAATGCCCACTCCTGGGTAGTTCAGCCCCGTGTCTCTTCTGAAGGCAAGGACCTGCTCATGGAGGCATTACGTGAAGTAGGATTTGAGGAATAGCAGTAAGGCAGCTGAATTCGGGTGCCCACACTGCAGCCCCCCGCCTGTATTCATGCCCCAAGGCCCCAACCAAGGACGGGAGGGAAAGAGAGCGAGCGCCTGTCGGGAGAGGCCTGGTCTTTGTGCACGGTGGGACCTTGCTATCCGGGCTGGACGTGCCAGCTGTTTCCTGACAGTGCCGATAGGCTGTCTGGGATGGTGGCGTTTGCCGGCTGCAAACCAGATGGGGATTATCAGCTCCTGGCAGGGATGCTCCTGGGGTGCTGCAGGAGGGGTGTTCAGGTTGTCCTGTTCCCGGCTGTTAGAAGTGCCGGAGGTTTATACTGCGTTTTAAAAGTGTACTGAGTACTAGAGACAATAATAAAAACAAAGTAGAACTTCTGTACTTAGATGGGCCTTGATTTCTGATAGATTTTTAAAACTCAATTTTTATTTTAAGATAAAACATTTTAAAAGTAAATTTGACTAAATTACAGATACCAATTTTCAGGCATAAATGTATCTTAATCTAGTTAAACTAAGTGCTAAATAATATGTAAGAGTACAGGTTTGCTATCAGTGTTTTATAAAAGTCAAGCCATGCAGTTTGTGGAAGCGACAAAACAGTTTCTCAAAACTTAACAGCATCGTCCTCGCCCATCGACATGTAAAGGATATTTTACATCCAGAACTTGATCAAATATTTTAAATCTCTGTTTGTTGGGGTTGGACTAGAAGACCTTTAAAGGTCCCTTCCATCCCAACACATTCTATAAAAAAATATTTCAGCTAAATTAGGTTGAGTGGTATTGAGGAGATGAGACATCAAGGACCTTGTTTCTGTCTTTCTTCCATTACATGTATAAAAACTGGCTGTGAGATGTTATTTACTAGGTCTAAAACGCTGAAGCACTTGCTGACCATAAGCAACCGAATCTACTTCACTAGCAACATATGATAACTATACTACAGCTGTAGTGTAATCAGTCTGTTAGCTTGGAATGCAAAACAGGTTTTGGTGAAGTCGTCACTGCTCTGTATCCATTTAAGGAAGTTTTAAACTATTTTTTAAATTTTAAAAGCTGATTTGTACATATTTAACCTGGGCACAATAAAACAGGTATAATTGCCCATTAAGTGATGGGATGGTTTAAATTTGTCTGCGTAGACTCACTGTTATCATTTCTGCACAAAACCAACATGTCAAGTTACACCAAACAATGGACTATACTTGCCCTTTCTGTAGCTTAAAAAACCCCAAACCACCACCACAAAAGAAGATTGAAAATTAATGATTTGTATGAAGAATTGCTGATTTAAATTATCAAAGTCACTTAAATTGAAATCGGCCTACTCTGGGCGCAGGGGAGCACTTTCTATAGAGGATGACGATGGTGCTGGGACTTGCTCTATCAGCAGACGTCCAGACAGCCCCTTCTGTGTTAGAAATAAACACCAGTGCCCTGAAGCTGATTGACTGAGAGACTGACAGGTCTATGTCTTATGGGATGTGACAGCCCTCGGGCAGGCTACTCGCTCACATGGGTGGTGGTGACCCAAAGACTTCTTGGCCCACAAGTTCTGGTCTCTTGCTTATTTTCATTGAGGGGATTCCTCTCTTTTTCCACTCAAAATAGGTTTGTACTTGCTTTATGAGGCCATATGTGCTATGGACTGGGCAGCAATCCCCAATGCCCCCAAATTCTCAGTGCAGTGAAAAACACTAAGGCTTAGTGAGGTGCCTTGGCAGATGTTGTAACTGATGCATCAGACCATATCGTTGCTGCAGGAGTCAAGGTTCCCATGTGTTGAAGCCTGTGTTGTGTAGTTCAGCATAAGATTAATAAATCTGATGCTCAACACAGCAAATGAAAGATTTTATTGTAACAAAGTTGGTAGAGGTGTACGTTAGCGACTGGAAATTCGATGTCCTGTTTCGTATATCGCATGGGAGGCAAGTTTCCCAGTAAAAGTGCTTTTAGGTGGCTATGTTAGTTTGCATTACGCTGCCTACTCACTAGATGTCTCCAAGAGCAACATGCACGCTCTGAGATGCGTTGCCTGACAAATCAGAGAGACTGAAATGGAGCTGGGACTGAGTCTGGGCAGGAGTTTATCTGTTTGCATGTTATTACTGCTTATTGGAAACAAAGAGCCAAACTCCGCAGCACAAGTGGTCTTCTGCAGAGCACCACAGACGCACTACCCTGGTAGCATCTCCAGGGAGTCACGGCCAGGCCTTCAAGCAGCATTGCTGTACTCCAGAGTGAGTTGGGTCACAAGCTGATGGTAATAATTTGAACGTATTTATGCTTGGCTGCTGAGAACTGGAGACAAATTTTGTCAAGCACCATGTTTATAGGCAGAGAAGGGAGGGCTACCACAGGACAGGAGGTAACATCCCTGCTGAAACTCTCTCTTGGTCTCCTGTCAACTCAGGCATGTTTCACTCACAGTTTGGGATGCTAATGAAGCTTCCTACATGAACTTCTTTCCCCATCTTCTCCTATATCTGGAATTGGGAAAAAAATTAGAAGCTATAAAGCATGTATCTAATCACAGGAAAGATGAGTACAGCTTCCTTCCAGTGACTTTAATTAAGCTGCTTCAGCTGGGCCAGTAAGTTTAGCTCATTCAGCCAAGCAGCAACATTTCTTATTATAATTTGGAATTATCTGATGAAGCTGCAGCGTTGTGATCTGATTGCATCAGCTCATATGTGAAGTGCTGATGAGCCGGTTTCGGATGTGGACCCATACATTAGCCCAGGGATCTCTGCCACGTACGGGTCCTTCCAGTGTGAAGGGAACAAACAACCCCTAGGGTTCAAAGCTTCTACACCTCTCTTGCAGACCACACGTTCCTCCGCTGCTAGCAGCAGCCATTTCCAGCCTGCACTAAATCCAGGAACACTAGTGAGAAGGTGGAGGTAAAGGAGGAAAGGAAGATTTATCTGCTGTCTGAAGGAAACTCACGCGGAGAGGTCTGGGAGAGGCCACCGGGGTAACCCCAGAGCAGCCACTTCTGCAGTGCCAAGGTAATAAGGACCCTGGGAGGGACCTGCTGATGGGACACGCTGGAGATGCCAAGCTGAGCAACAGCTACTGATGCACCCTGGGCTCAGCACGTGCTGAACTCGTTGTTTCTCTTTGCCTTCTCTTACCTCTGCAGAATAACAAGAAAACCACTGTCCAGGTCAGCGCAGAGGGCACCATTTGAGTCCGTACGAAGAGAGCAGCTATTTCTTACAGCCGCCTTGCTGCAGCGGCTGCTCAGTGCATGGGCTAAACAGAGGATGGGGAATTGGGCCCAGATAGATGCGATCAGCAGCGTGGAGACCATCTGGCAGCTGCTGAAAGAAGCACTCCTGGCAGGTTGGTGCTGTTCAGTGTCTTTATGAAAGACCCAGGTGATGGCCAGAGCGCACCCTCAGCAAGCCCGAGGACGTTCCCAAGCTGGGGGAGTGACTGAAAGGCTGGAAGGTGGCAGGGTTGCCATTCAGAGGGACTGGGACAAGGAGAAGTGGGCTGGCAGAGACCATGTGAGATGGAACAAAGTGCTGGGGAAGGGAAAGGTTTGCTATACATGGTCCTCTCCAGAGGCTGGTGCAGCCTCTCTGGTGATCCTGCCATGACGTCTTCACTTTGTGTTTCCCTGGTGCAGTTCTGCAGCTCTCCAGCTGCCCTGGGCACACGCGCCTCTTGAAGAGGACAAAGTTTGCTGAGCTGCATTGCTGCCAAGGGGTGCGCAGTTGGAAGTCACAATACCCAGGGCAGGTCCTCACCTGCCTCATGACCCATCAGCATGCCGTGAGGCCTGATGCATCAGCAGGATTCAGATGTGTCTTACTCATTACCCATATCCTGAGTGCTGGGATGCCAGTGGCTTGACGTGGCTTTGCCTGCAATGGTGACCAGTATTGCATTAGCAGCTTGAGGCCCAGCCAGAGAGGCAGAGGAAAGAGTTTCTGTCCTAAAGAGCTTACCAAGTCCTTGTGTTCAAGTATCAAGTCCTGTGTTAGCAGCAGGAGAGTTCAGGAAAGGCAGCAAACAGAAGGTGCTTCCATACAGGTCAAGGGAAAAAAATCATATGAGAAATCTCTGAGAGCTGTTGTCTGCAGGAGTGGGTCTTGAGGGGACAGGGACATGTGAGGAAGAGGGGGCAGAGTCTGGCATCCCGCCAGCGTCTCTGACCTATAATGCTTTTTTGGAGGACAGCATCCCTCACAGGCAGGCCACCACAGGGGTTTTCAGCAGTAAATGTGCAGGCGGATCGGTGGTGATTCGAGCTTTATATCAGATTCCTTGATTATTTTTTTTTTTTCCTAGGACTTTTACAAGCTGTAAACTGTGAACTCTGGATATACTAATGTTAGGATTAATTATGGCACTGCTATTCTCAATATTTACACAGTTATCCATCCTTCTTTTGCATTTCAGAAATTTTTTTGGCCTCAGAAACAACTTCCCGTGGCAAAGGATCCTCCAGGGTAATTTCACTGTGTGTAGTAGGATTTCATTTGCATTTGTTTTGAATTTTCTGCCCTTTAATTTTGTTCAGTGTTGCTGTTTTCTAGTGCTGTCGGGCAGCTAGAATAGCAGCTCTCGATGTGCTTTTCTAGAGACCACTTGTTATTCTCCAGCCTTTCAGCAAGGCGTGATGCAAACATGAGGTACCACCAGCCTGCTCTGCGTCTGCGCGGGCTGGCAGAAGCGGCACCGAGTGCGAGAGGACATCCGATAAGGAGATGCAGAATTGCTCTATTTGTAAACCAGATCATTGATCTGAGAGTGAACAAGCTGGCTGCTGAAAGAAAAAAAAAAAAGCAAGCAGAGTCTCAACCCGAGGCGTTCAGCAACGAGCTATGCAAGACATAACCTCAAACCACAGGAAGCCCTGATATCCCATGAAGTAACAAATATTTTTCTATTAATACCAGCGTTTTTATTGCCTCTTTCATCCTGAAAGAACCCTAGTTGGCTTTTATGCTTTGCAGACTCAATTCAGTAATTACTTCTTGCCACTGAAATATAAGATATTCCCCAAGATACACCGATAGCAGAGGCTTAACCACCGGGACAAGCCTCTGCAGTGGCCCCGGGAAGGAAGAGCGCTATGTCCGTCTGACGGCAGAGGAGGATCTCGTCAAGGCAGGAACCAAGAAAAGCCGGAGGCACTGACGGATCGCCGGCAGCCGTTGGTCGGGTAGTGCCAGAGCAATGGCCTGATGTGGTAAGAGGAGAGACTGCTCTCTGCTGAAGTGGAAGCGCTCACAGTGCTCCTCGCAGGCTTCTCCTCTGGATGCCGGCCCAGGCAAGCGCTGCCTTTCTGTCTGCTACCCTGGGAGAGGGGAAGGCACCCCTGCCGCCGTGCGGTGGGTGAGCCTGGGCAGTGCTGTCACCCGTGCATCGATCCCCAAGTGACGGTGTAGAAGCGCTGTGTGCTCCAGCCTAGGAATGGCTCATGGGGTGTTGCAGCTTGCGGGCTCTGATAAAGGAGGGCTCCCCTGCTCCATCCCACCTGTCCAGCTCCCACCCTGGCTGGCTTAAGTAAGGAAAAATAGCACCTGAAAAGGGGGCTGGGGGATGGAGAAGAAAATATGTCCAAGCCTCAAAAAGGGAAAAATATATACATACACATACAGTATATATTTTCTTTCATCTGTTTGTTCATGTACAAATTTAATCGCGAATCTTCAGTCAAGAAAGAGTGAGGACATGGAAAGCTTGAGAAAAATCTGCCTGAGAGAGTACAGAAGAGAAATGGAGTAAGAAAGCCAGATGATACTGCCCTTCTTTAACCACCAAAGAAAAAAAAAAAAAACCTCTGGGAGAAGGCGAGCCAGAAATCAGCTCTGTCACAGCCTTGTTTGTTTTCCCAAACAGCTGAAAGACTGAGTGCTCATCCCCTCTGCCCCCTCCTGTACAACAGGCACCCCCCGTCACCGACGGGAGGGAGAAACAACACAGATGCTACGGGCACGTGTGTGGGCATGTTCTGGGAACAGTTCTG
Organism: Stercorarius parasiticus; assembly: GCA_013396915.1. Lineage (NCBI taxonomy): Eukaryota > Metazoa > Chordata > Aves > Charadriiformes > Stercorariidae > Stercorarius > Stercorarius parasiticus. The sequence goes on along the minus strand of VWZL01001511.1, from coordinate 276,361 downwards.
GTGCCCCATTTTTACACTGCTGTTTGGAGTCATTCTCTTCACTTTTCCCGTGGCTGTTTCCCTCTTTTCAGTGGCCCAAACCCCATAAAAGACAAATTTCCTTGTCCGCAGTGTCCAGCCTCCTTGCTTCGCTGAGTAAAGATGGCCCTGTGACACCCTGACACAGACCCTCCTGCCTCTGGCAGGTCTTGGGGGCTCCTGGATTGCTGTGGGCCCTGTGACGAGCAGATGTTTTCATCCAGCAAGCCCTTCTGTTGGTGCGTTCCAGCTTCTCCGAGCACTGCCTCACCTCTTCACCTTCCTCCTCTCCAGATCCCTCCTGCCCTCCCTGGCTCTCTCCAGCCGGTCCCTGCTCAGCTGCTCTCTGCATGGTGCTGGCAGGCTTCGGCTGTATTCGGCAGAGTCCTTCGCTGGCCTAGGAGAGGTGATGGGTTTGCCAGAGGTATTGCCTCTATCTGCTTGGGGAGTACAAGAGAGCGGTTCTGTTAGCTCTGTGGTGGAGATGGGCTTCCCTCTTGTTGCAGGAAGACTTGGGGTCATACTGATGCCTCCCTAAAACCTTTAATTCCCCCAAAGCATGTAAGTGCACACGCTTTTGCTCAAGCTTTTCAGACAGAGGAGAACTGACAGCCTTCATAAGGAAGACACTCAGCTTTATCCAAGGGTATGACCTTAAGCTGTTTCATCTAAGCAGATGCAAACTTATTTAAACGCTCTTAAATCAAATGGGAACAGGCGTAGCCTAAACTACTGTAAACTGTTTTTACATGGAAATCATATCAACTGGGCAGCCTTTCGAACCACTTTGAACCCGGAGTACGAGTGCCTGACTGAAAGTAAATCATTTGTCATCACTTCGTGTGCCACTGCCCATTAGCTGACTGAAGACATCGCACCCTTCAGCTGCTGGCCATCAGCTTGCAGTGGTGTCCCTACAACTTGGCGAAGGAGGAGTGTACACGCACTCCCTGACCTCTGTCAGCACAGTGTCAGTCAGTGTCACCAGCGTCACCAGCAAAGGGCATTAAGATGGCTAACTTTGCATGGGAGCAGAGGAGGAACGCTCTCACAAGCTTTCTGCTCACCAAGGGATCCCATGCAGGAAGGAGGGAGCAGCCATCAGTGGTAATCAGCAATGTATCTAATTGCATCCTCTTTGCGGTTTGCAAAGAGGATACGTGTCTAAGGCTTGTGGGTTAAACAGCTGGTTTAAGCCAGCCCCTCTGCTTCACAGGAGAGAAGCAACCATGCTCAGCCACCGCCGTCCTGTAGCCTATTGTTTTTAATCTCGTACTTTAACTATGCTCAGCCACCACAGCCCTGCCAATAAACTGCTTAAAACGTACGTATAACTAGCTAAAGCGTGAGATGAAAGGGTGAAACTTTCAGTGTAGACAGAGACTTGTAGAGATGGTGCAGGAACCGTGCTGAAAAAGTAGGGCCCTAGACTAAAACCAAAACCAAGGAAACCTCCTGTTATTTCTTTCTGGACTGACTAGACTGCCTTGGGTGGGTCTTCAACAGCAGTTTTGTGTGTGAAATGCAACATCAGTAAAACTTGATGATTCTGCCATTACAGGTGCCCTGAGCTGGTCTCTGCATGGAAAATACTGCCCAGCCCCAATCTCATGATGTCCCTGACCCCACAGGTGTCTGTGCAAGGCTCCAGGGCAGCTCTCACATGCTGGTGTCCAGCCCCCGTTTGATCCTTCGAACTGGCTTGGGATGCTGCCCACCAGTCGGAGATCACTACAGCTGGCAGCCTGGATTCTGGCTGGCTAATGTCTACCTAAAGATGCCGCTCTGCATTAATCCTAAATATTTTCCTCCACAGTTGCAAGCTCTTTGTGAGCATAATCTGCCGATCCAAACAGAAGAAAATCTCTATTTGGTCTGAAGAGCAGAACTTGGCGTGGTTTGCAGGGGAAAACGCCAAGTACGCGAGGCTGTTTGCTCTCCTTTAAACAGTCATGACTGTTCCTTAGCTCCGCTCAGGCACATCTGGCTGTCATCTCTGCACATCTGTATCCTGTGATTTACACAGTTTTCTCCCGATGCTTTATGTGGTTCTATGCTGTGATGAGGCTCTGGAAAGAACAAAAGCGCATCTTTCTGCCCCTCCGAGAGCCAGCTCGCTGGGAATCTTCCTAGGGTCCTAGCGAAGCTAACGGGACCTCCTCTGGGGTCTGCAGGAAAGCATTTCGATGGCCCTCCCAGGAGAACAGTCTACATGACAGCAGAGATGCGAGTGGTGACTTGTGGGGAATCAGCATACATCACTAAAGCATTGCAGGATGCATCTATGAAAGGAAGGCTTTCCTTAGCACCTCTGTTCTTTTTCAGCCCCAAGGTGAGGTTTAATGCACAGTTGAACACCATTACACTTATTAAGATTTGTAAGTCAGTCTTGTTAACTTTTGTCTGCGTTAAGACTGGTTCCTGGCCTGATTGATCCAACAAGAGTTTCAGCCAGGCAATCCTTCAGTTGTTCTTTCACGAAGGATCCCACCATGCACAGATACCCAGACACCAACTGGAACCTATGAGCAACTGCTGAAAGAAGCAACCATTTCTTGTCTTGCAAAGGCTGTAATCACGTAAGAGAGGAGATGTTTGCACATCTGCTATTTCCCCTCCTCAGCCCAGTTGATGCTGAAGCCAGCTAACTAGGATTTCCTTGCGTGGATTGCAGAAGGAACTCCAAAGGACATGTGGGAGTTCTGCTACCTGCAACCCATCTCCAACAGTCACAATGCCTCTAATATGCATCTTTGCCAACTGGCATTTGAAAAGCGCTGAAATCATCAGATTTGGGTTTTTTTTACAGAGGTGGAATCAGGTAGTACGTAGCTATGATCTGATGGCCTAAACGCAATGCATTGTTAAGTTCCCACACCGTTCAAATATTGGGGGATCAAGAGATGCTCCATGAAGAGTACTGAAATGGTCAGAAGAGGAACAAGAGTGAAAGGAATGAAGTGGAAGAGGTGATATAAAGCAAACTAAATATTCAGCAGCATGTTAGTCTCATCTGTTCTTTCTTTAGCAGTTCTTTTTTTTTTTTTTCTTGCAGAAGGCTCCTGTAGAAGATAAATGTAAGAGCTTTTCTCTCTGAAGAGTAACATCCACAGTGATTCCCTTCCTTCTGTTTCCTCCTGCAGACAGATCTGTTCAAAGCGTGCTCCACCCCCACACTGGATTATCAGTGGGAGAGAAGAGGGGTTTCTCCTCTGTCTTACGCTCCCCAGAAATGGGAATGTTTCACCAGCTAGTATTTACTATGCTAGTAAGGAAGGAATTTGCTAAATTACTTCGTGATTCTGAGTGGGAAATTTCTTCCTGAGCTACATAGGCTTCCCAGATACTCCCAGTCTTAATCCTCAACATACTGAGCTCACACCTTGGTATTTACAAGCAGCTCTGCAATGGGACGGAAAGGAGCCTTACGATGGAGGGGTGAATAATGATTTTGCAATGACTCCCAGGGTCACATTTTGGAGCCGTTACAGACTTCAAAAGGACATTTAGATTTAAAGGAATACTTTGGGAGTACTCTCATAGTGCTCTGTCGTGTCAGCAATGGGGACATTCACTCCCAAACTCCTCTCACCCCAAACTTGGTTGATAGCTTTCACATGGTATTGATCAAGAGCAAGCAATGAGACAAGGATGATCTCTTTCATAAAGTGTGGTGACTTATTGTAGTGTTTGACAGCGCTACAGGTTTCAGAGTTGTTTACCATGGGATAAAACCTGCCCTGCCAGGGGGAAGGGAGTGTATCCTACCCGGAAAAAAAACCAAACCAAACCAAACCAAAACAAAACACTTCTTCCATAGTTACATCCTTTAACTTACTCTCTTTACTGTCTGGATGGGAACTGGTTCTGCCTACCCGGGGCCAACAGGGACACCAGCATTGCTAAAGTTGTGTGTAGGAGGACGATCGATAAATCGAGCAGCCTTGAAAACTGACATCCTATTTAAGTTCAGAATTGCAAGAAACCCTCGGAGGAGAGGTTGGAAGCTGAGTGCATAATGAGAGGCCAAACCTAGAGTGAGACCCTCTCTAATGAGAGTGGTTAGTAACTAGTCAAAAATATTGAGAGTGATGTTTTCTTTTATTTCTGTGTCTGTGCACAGCCAGCCATAGCAACTCTTGGATAATATTTAGACTATAGGAACAGAAGCATTTCTTCTACTTTCTTGTTCATCTAATCTGAAGGTGGCTCTCTAGTCATAGAATCATAGAATCACAGAATAGTTTGGGTTGGAAGGGACCTTCAAAGGTCATCTAGTCCAACCTCCCCTGCAATGAGCAAGGACATCTTCCAACTAGATCAAGTTGCTCAGAGTCCCATCCAACCTGACCTTGAATGTTTCCAGGGATGGGGCATCTGCCACCTCTCTGGGCAACCTGTTCCAGTGTTTCACCACCCTCATCGTAAAAAATTTATTACTTCTGTCCAGTCTAAATCTTCCCTCTTCTATTTTAAAGCCATTACCCCTCATCTTATGGCAAGAGGCCCTGCTAAAATCTTTGTCCCCATCTTTCCTGTAGGCCCCCTGTAGGTGGAAGGCTGCTATAAGGTCTTGCTGGAGCCTTCTCTTCTCCAGGCTGAACAGCCCCAACTCTCTCAGCCTGTCCTCACAGGAGACGTGCTCCAGCCCTCTGATCATATTCGTGGTCCTCCTCTGGACTTGCTCCAACAGGTCCATGTCCTCCTTATGTTGGGGGCGGCATAGCTGGATGCAGTACTCCAGGTGGGGTCTCACCAGAGCGGAGTAGAAGGGGAGAACCATCTCCCTCAACATGCTGGCCGTGCTGCTTCTGATGCAGCTCAGGATCCAGTTCAAAAAGTATTTTGCTGTTGTGGGCAGGGTGATGTGCAGGTGTGCATTGAAATGAGGATGCTGGATGGCTGCTGCTGTGCCCATGCTCCAACGCCCAGGTGTGCCTGCGAAGTGCCTGGTGCCTCTTCAGCCAGCCCGCAAGGGCTTTGGGCACACATGGTATGAAATAGCCTCCCCAAGGTGATGGCCAGCCCCAGGTCGGTGCAGAAGGCGCAGAGCTCCTGTATGTGTGTTGTGAGCACTGCTGTCAGTTGCAGAGCTGCTGAGCTGGGACGGGCGAGGACCTGAAAGCGCTCTCCATGCGGCTGTCTGAGGCTTGGTTTTTTTTGCAGAAGCATTTTAATTTGAAATGATGAAACCTCTGAAATATTTTTGGAGGGTTTCTGTTCTGTCATTGCATCAATCTCCTTTGATTTAATTCAGTGTGTTCACACTGAAGACAGCGCTGCCCATGCTTTCACACTCTCTCCGCTCATTGATCTCAGCCAGCGCCTCTCTGTGTCGCCAGCTCACTGGCTAACGCTGCTGTCAGGGTGTTGGCATGGGGCTGGGGGGGGAGGCTGGCAGGCCCGGGAAAGGTCCCAAACAGCGGCTCTGGTTTTCAGGGACTCAGGCTCTGCCAGAGGTTCATTCTACTGCCTTGGGTGGATATGTCACGTCAACTCCAGCGGCCTTCCAGAAGAGTGGGGATAATGGTGTTTCTTCACAACTGCAGGCCCCGCAGAGGAAGCAGTTTCCTCCTGCATGCACAATACCCTGGTTTCCGTGCAGCCAGCAGGTGTTTGCGTTAACGCTGCAATAATAATTATGATTTTTCAAGAGGGGAGGGGGGATGAAAGTTTCAGGCCAGCTCAGGTTTTTAAACCCAGGAGCCCAAGCGGTGGATGGACAAAGTGGCTGTGCCGGGGGTGTCCTGTGCCAGGGGTGTCCTGTGCCGTGGCCGGTGGCAGGGCTCCTGGGCGGTGGGTGAACCTGGGTGGCAGTGCAGCCCGGCCGACCGGCTTGCACCCACGTCCCTGCCCAAGCCTGCACCAGAGGTGTGGTGGTGGTGGCAGTGCCGGCAGTAGCTCTGCCCTCCCCTGCTCTTGCACAGGACCAGTTTGAAGGGCAGGTGGAGTGGGAGGTTGCTCACCCAGCAAAAAATTTCAGTGTGAGAAAGGGGAAAAAAAACTACCAACAAACATGGTGAGAATCCTCCAGAGTGTATGAAATGCAAAGGAATCGTAGCAAGGGCTGCCTCCTGTTCAGACTGGGCAATCACTGGTGAGAGGGGAGGTGGCACTGGTTTGCTTGGGTGGCTTTTGTTTTGTCTTAAACATTGTAACAGCAGGTAAAGGTTTTAGCCCAGAAGGCGATGCTGGGAGTCCCCGTTTACCCCAGTATAGGCAGGCTGAAGTGGGGGCTGCAGTCGCGGCAGTGGAAGGTCTGGTGGCAGTGGAAGGTCTGGCGCCCGTGGCGGTGCGCGGCGGGGTTTGATGGGAGAACACCTGCAGAAGCCTGAGGCCAGGAGGAGGTCGAACCCCCCCGGCCAGCGTGTGCGAATCCCCGCGCGTTCCCAC
>VWZL01001511.1:110956-269523 GCA_013396915.1 Stercorarius parasiticus | reverse complement strand
GTCACCTGCGCGGAGCCCGGGGCGACGGGGAAAGGGGGTGGCGAAGCCCACGGAGGGCTGGGGCGAGGCGGGGCTCCTCTCCCTGCTCCGGGGATCCGTGTCGGGGCGATGTGGGCTGGGGGGGTTGCGAGAGGAGAGGAGAAACTTTGCGGGAACGGAGGGGGTCCCTGCGGGCGGCCCCCCCGGGGTCCCCGCGGCGGGGCCGGGCTGGGGCCGGGGCGCGCTGGGCTGCCCGCGGGTACCCACCCGCGGCCGTGGGCTCCCGGTAACGTGCGGGAACGGGGCGGCCGCCCTCCCGGCGCGGAGGGCTTCGGGGCAGTTTGAATGGGCTTCCCCGTGTGCCATTTTGAGAGGAAAAGGGTTTTAGGAAGGATGATGCTGGGTCTTGGGTGTTGGGTGGCCGCCTGCTGCTTCGTTTTGCAGCCGGCTGTAGGAAGAGGGTGATAGGAAGCAATTTATATTTTGCATTACAAATATGTGAGTGTAAGCAGAATTTACGCAAGGCTTATTTTCCTTTAAGTGAAGGAGAGCGTACCCCTCCGTGACTTGAATTTGCTTTTTAAATAAACAGACGTGTCTTAAGGGTTTCGCGGTGTCCAGCATGGTGTAAGGAATGCTCTGATGTTTAGGAAAGAGCACAAACACCAGCTAAGACTTGAACACAGTTTTTCTTATGGAGTGTAGCAGTGCTTGGATGCATTTTTAAGATTTGGGACTTTAACGCCCTTAAATTAATCACATTTTCTTTTTCTTTTTAATACATGTATTCTAAAAGTTATGCTTGTTTTTCATGAACGTGGTGATTGCGTCTGAGAAGTAAGGCCAGGAAAGACAGACATGAGCATCGTTGTAAGTAAACAGGGGTGTATGCCTGTACTTAAGTATGTTTAAGTCTGCCCACGCAGGATATGTGGATGTGTGACACTAATACCAGTCCTTCTTTTACACAAACTTCAAAGGCTGCCGGTGAGAAGGTGCTTCCGTTGGTGTACTCTGCCTGTCGTGCTGGTGAGGCCAGACCTGTGCTCTCTCCTTGCTTTCTGTCGGTGGGAAACCAAGCCACCTCCATGCTGTTCTCCAGCGGAGCAGACTGGCTGCTTGCCTTGGCCACACAATAAATTGTAGATTACATGGCAAAGGCAAATTTCAGACCTATTCTAAATGGTGCACAGAGTGCACTCTTCTCTCTGACAGGTAGTGTGGATTCCCATCCCGTGTTTGGCTCTCCTTCAACATGGTTTTCCTACTGATGCGGAAGGGAGCTTTGTCCGCTGAGTAAAGGTGGCACAAGCTGTAAAGGTGCTGCAGATAAGTTTGTCAGTGCTTTGCTTGTATTGCCCAAAGTGTTGCCCAGCCGGCACTGCTAACTTTTGTCAGGGCTTTTGCCAATTTTGCTTCAGTTCAGGAGAGTGTCTCACGTTGTCTGTGATCAGAGTTAGCTTAAAATTAATCTGACAGATGAGAAGTAGTGTTTGGTGAAATAGACGTGGCACCCTGTGTGTCTGCTGCCGCGCAGAGCTGGGAGCGACAGTGAGAAGAATCATTTCACAGGTGGAAATTTTCCACAGCGCCCACTGCATCCGCTGCCTCTTCACGGGACCTAAGTGACTGGGCTCTCTTGGGAACCTCGCTTACGGCCAACAGCCTGACGCTGTCTGCAGTTTGCGTTTTTGTGTTGTGATTAGGCAGGAGGTGGAAAGATGTGTTTCGATTTAGTGATTTAAATATTTTTCCCATGTAAAAATGTGCAGTTCAAGATCAAATGCAAACTTTTGACTTGACTGCAGTGCCTTTATATCGGATGGCCTCCATGGTTGGGTGGCAGGAGGCAGCAGCCTTACCCTACGCTTCTAGAGCAGTTTTTACTAGCAAGGGAATGTATTATTTGCGGTAAAGAATGGGGGGCTTTGCCTCAGCAGCATGCGTGGCTGGTGCTCAGCTCTCGCATCCTCGATGCCAGTGAGACCGACAGTGGTATAAAGCTGGGCACAGGCTTCATTGGGGTGCAGTGGAGACGCTGGAGCAATTGCTGCTCCTATAGAGCCTTTGCATCGAGGTGCGATCTCGCCCAGCAACCCTAGGCTTGAATCACCTTTTTAGATAGTACATTTTTGCTTTCAATGCTGCTTTTTTTTCTTAGATAGTCCCCTTCCCCTCAGCCACTATCTCTTCCACGACCTGGATCCAGAGGAGCATGGCTTTTTGAGTCATGGGTGACCTCTATTTGCAGAGGGGTGCGAGGTGCCAAAGCCTCATTCAGAAGGTGTATGTACTTGCATCTACCGGCAAGAAATAGGCTGGAGCTCTCCCTGAAGAGGCAGGTAACCACAGTGTTTTAATTGATAAACCGTTTGTACTGGGCTGCTATCTAGAGGATAGGGCACAAGATCCGGGTTTCTGTTCTGCTGTCTCCCGCTGCTTTTCTGGGTGACTTAATCTCTCCATGTCTCATTTGGCTGGGTCTCTAAAATGAGGCCTCCTTTTCAAGCTTCTTTGAGATCTCCTGATGCTAAATCATGTGTAATAACAAAGTGTTACAGCATTATAATGTTTATGTGGAGGTCATTCCAAAAATCTTTATATTCTACAAGGCTCAGGCTTTCAGAAATGGATACAGTGCAAATTAAGAAGAAATCCAAGCTCACAAAGTTCATCCGAGCAGTGAATGTACAGCTGGGGTGCCTCTTTCTCTCTTCCAGTCCGTGGTTGTGTTCTGACATCAAGGAAGTCACGCTGGTAAATAAGAGGTGTTAACTGAGATCAAACACAGCTCGGCAGACCAAGAATACAGCTGCCAACCACTGGACTGCCATATGCTTTTCAGTCTGCTGAAGGGGACTGCAGGTGAAGGAAAGTTATAGAAATATCTCATTAACTTGACTAGTGTGAGTTACTTCCAAAACTCTACCTGACTCTGCCATCCATGCAGAAAGAGACAAAAAAGGCATGAAGTTTTCTTTTTTTTTTTCTCCCCCCTGCCGCCATCAGTCCGACTCTTAAATCCTCTGTTGTATACAGAGAGGGAGGAGTGGATGGGGAGACTCCTTCATTATATGAGACCATCTTCCAACCTCTGATGATTCAGGTTTTTCAAGGGAGGCTTCTGAGTCAGGCCTTTTACCAGTTTGCTGTCGTGGACAGGAAAAATAGCAGGGGCATCAGTCAGTGGGATTTTTCTTTTCTTCTTTCTGTGTGCTTGTGTTTTTGGCAGGATGGTAAGGAAAAGCTGTGTCTGATTCTGCAGCCCTTACTCATGGGGATGGGCACATCCAAGCAAATGGAGTTGCCTGCGTGATTCAAGCATGGAAGATTTGGGTTGCTTTTAAGTCTTGTTCTAACTTGACGGGAGTGAAGTATTCAGAATGGTGGAGCGAGGGCTGCCAGATGCATTTTGACTAGCTCTGAGACTTACTCCAAATCCAAAGCTCAGGTTGTTTTTACAGGACTGGTAGGTGCCCCATCCTCCTTGTGGGCTGTGTGGGGCTGAGAGCATCCGTGTCACAGTTAACAGACTCATGGATAGCCTCTAAGCCATGCTGGGTGGCATGATAGGAGATGGGGAGCAAAGAGCTCGGCGTGGCTGCCTTCCACCCTCGTGTTAGTTGGAGGAGCTCACAAGACTGGAATGACCCATGTAGGCTCCTTCCTCTTGACCGCTTTGTCACAGGCCCTGCCTCAAAGGGCTTTTCCTTACAGATCTCCTTACTGCCAAAACAGTATTGAAGAGCCTTGGTGTGACAGATCCTGGTCCTCTAGCTGGGAATTAAGCGAAAACTCCCTGATTTCGTTTGAATGTTTTGGTTTGCGCAAACCAAGAAACCCAAACCGAACTTTAGAGGTCATGCAATGAAAGCACAAAAGCAGTTGTTTTCCTCACCTCTTCAGTGAAGCGTAATCCTAGCTTCAGTGAGAGTAATCCTAGCCCAGATGTAATGCTGTAATCGTTGGACCCCTGGATATGGGAATTTACCCTCATAAACTAGGGAGAGGCATCAGGCCAGAGCATGGTATGTGACCTCTTTGGCAGGGAGCTTGTTTGGCCTTGCAGGAAATGACTTGTTCATTTACTTAGTACTTGTTCAAGGTCCTGCACCAACAGCCGACAGAAAGTGAGGTCTTCTATCGAGCAGCTCACAGCTCGGGGAGCGGCAGGGACAAGGCAATGCCGCTGTGCTTGGAAGGAGCGTGGGGGAACGTGCTTAAAGATGTGCTTCACTTTCAGTATTTGCTTGCGGTAGTGACACCTGGCTGTGAATCTGTGCTTGCTTCAGGGTCTCCCTGAAGGAACTGCCTTTAAAAATGTCCAAATCTCCATACCTGCCAGTGTTTGGAGTCCACTTAATTGAAGTGTTCTGGAAGTGCCGGGATGCGTGCCAGGCTGGTCAGCTTGCCAAAGTTGGGTGCCTGAGGTGAACTCCATCACGCCACCTAAAACCGCAGGATCTTGGTCCTCAGGATGTGGGTGCAAGATGCTTGGGAGTTTGGCTTCAGCAGGGCATGCAGGCAAAACGTTGCTAGTCTCCCCAGCTGTTCATGAACAGGGCAAAGGCAAGGCTGTGAGACGGTGAATAGCAGAAAAACTCAGCAGTTGTTATTTCTATAGTACCTCTTAAGGGAAGGTAGGCTTGTGGCTCGACATCTGCCTATGCTGATCTAACTGTAAATGCTCCGTCCTCCCCTGTCTGCTGCTTGTGGCTGCTCCTTCCCCCTTTGCATCCTTTTGCGTGGGTTCTGGCATTTTGGTGTCCCTTAGCTGAGTCTTTTCAGCAATCCGACCCAGCAGAAAACTAGCCCAGGATAAATAAAGGAAGTTTTCTGCCAAATTAGCGCACTAAAATGACTTGGTGAGGGGTCTTAACAAGCCACGGCTGAACACAGAGCCCTTGGGTGGTGGCTGTGGTCAGAATGGCAGAGCTTATGGTAAGGTGGGCATGGTTTGTTGGTTTTGTCTAAGCCCTTTTTTAGTAGTTCCCTCCTGCTGTTAATCTTAAATGGTCCTTCATGTTGAGAAGGCTGGCTGGTCATGCTGTCCATTTTTGGTCAAAGATCCTCAAAAGGAAAAGCTCAGTTGGGCCTGTCCTATACTCATATGGCAGGTACTCATGTCTGTAGCCTCCTGGGAGTGAGACTATGAAAAAAAGTCTGTCCTGGGATGGGAGAGGGTCATTGAGGAGATCAGCAGCCAGCCCTGTGACTGGAAAACTCCCCTCACCCCTGGAGCTGACCCTGCTTCTAAGTGTTAGCCTGCCCCAGGGCATTTTTCTCTGTTTTGTTTCCGTTCTTCTGTCTTTAAATTGACGGCAACTCCATGGTAGCTGGAAAAATAACATTTTTTACTTTTTTTCTTCTGAGTTCTGTGCCTTTGGAGCAGTTTAAGTTACCCTTTCTAGCTTTCCTGTCCACAAGGAAGCATAGAAAATTTAGTTTTCATAGAGCTTTCCCTAAGATAAGACTTGAAGAAAAGAGCCAGGTCTCATGAAACCTGTCACTGAAAACTTTGGAGTTTTGTTTTTTTTTCAAATGAAAACCACATGGTGTTCGTGGAGCATAGAGCCTGAGGGATGCATCTTGTTACTGCCATTACTTAGAAGCCAGTGCGACTTCTTCAGGCAATTTCTGCAAAAATGCAGGTTTCTTCTGCAGGCACAGCAATTGCTGTGCTGCCATGGGAGCTGCATCTTGCTGCCGTGGGCGGTGCTTTCCCACCTCTTGTGGGGCACACCTCTTGTTACAGCCAGCAGCCAGGCAGTTGAGTGGCAGTGGTGCATTTTTGCAAAAAAAAAAAAAAGTGTGTTTGATTTTTATTTTTTTTTTTCCCGGCCTTGTCTTACATGCCCTTCCCTAGGCCAGTCTTTAAGCATGGGATTTAGAAAGCACTAGGGATTTTCAAAAAGCTTTGTTCTGCTCTAGGTTTTACCTCGAATATTGCTAAGAGCTGTTGGTAACCTCATCCTAATTTTTTTCCGCTGCTGTGGCTTTATGGGAAGAAACAGTGGGCATGCCCTGGTGTGGGCAGGATGTTTGTAGTCCTGCTACTTTAATCATCGTGTCCTGTAGACATGTGCTCAGAAGAGTAAGGTTACACAGTGAGTAAATCTTTGTGGCCGGTCTACAGCGAAGCAGCATTACTTACAGCATCAAAGGGAAATCCTGTGAAAATGAAAGCAGTAAATGTGTGTAATTTGCAGCTCGTGAATGGATTCTTGGCTTCCCCCTAAAGGAATGAAGGTGTTTTACCTCCGCCTCTCCGTGGAATCCTTGCTGGACTGTCAGACTCTCCTCCAGCTCTGAACAGCTTGTCCTTGCGTTATTTACTGCCAAGGGCGTCCTGACTCAGGATTTTGCAGTTAGCTACTTGAAACCCCTAAGGGGCAGTTCCATCTCCCTTTATCTTGTCTCCCAGCAGAGTTTACATTCTCTTTTCTTGCATCGTCTTCCACAGAAGGTCAAGTCTCCACAGCAGTCGGAAAAGTGCCTGTTCAGGTGAGACTTTATTTCTGATTTTGTCAGCTTGGAAACTGATAGCAATGGAGCTGCCTTGATATGGAGATTGACATGGGATGAGCCCACTGTACCTGGGGATTTTGGAGGGTGTTGAGGCCTCCATCACTTTGGCAATGGAGACAACTACATCCAAGGAGTGTCTGTACGTCCGTAAGACGTTAAACACGTGTAGTTAATGTGTTTGTACAATAGCATGGCTGGTTTGCAGCTTAACACTCAGATTAAAAAAAAAAAGGGTACAATCTGTAGATGCTAAGCTTTTCTTTAGGAGCAGGCTGAGAAAACTCTGGAAATGAGGGGATTTCTCAGTGTGATTGTTGGGAGGTAAGGAAGGAATGGGAGCAGGGAGCAGGATGGGATGTTGCATCCAGCAACAAGGGCTGATGAATAGAAGCCCACAGCAACTGGAGACAACCCCAGACTGGATTAAAAGCTGAAGCTTGATGTGGACTGAAGATGTTTAAGCTGAATTTTTCTGGCGGTATCCCTGATACTAGGAGCACTGCACAAGGGCTCCAGGGAGAAGTCCCGGATCTTCTTCTTCTGAAAAAAAGGAGGTGTTGAAGAGGAGTCCAGATGTGGTGTCCAGGGAGAAGGCTGTATGGGGCAGCACTTGCTGGGACTTCATTTGCCTTTTATGGACTTTTTTGGCTAACAGGGACTGCTGAAGAGGTGGGATTGAATGTCATCTGCCTATAAGCCTTGCCTGTGGGAAGCAGATGGTCCCCAAGTCCTGCCTGGGACCTGGCAACTGCCTGCAGGCTGAGAGGAGAGGGGAGTGGGAGCATGTCTCCTGTCGTACCTCCTGCCCCACGCCATCCTCTCGCTCGGCTCTGCAGACTGCCTTTGGCAGGCTGGCTTGTGGATTCTGTGTTGGTGGGTGTGAGCACATGTGTGGAGAAGGGGATATACCTTTCATCGAGGAAAAACGCTCTTATGCACGAGGGAGTGTCAAAACTGGTTTGGAGGCACAGATTTTGTTGTTTTGAAACATTCCTTTGCCGAGCTGTGAGCCGAGCAGCTGTGCTAAGTGGCTGAGATTGACGGTCTGGTCTGACCTTTCTATACCTCCAGTAGTGTGTGTGGTACTTTGGCTAACAGCCATGTTTGTGTGTCCATAGGCAGTTGGGCCATGATCCAGGGGGTGAGCGCTTTACTCGTGGTCCGTGAAGTAATGCAGTTGACTTCAAGTGGGCTCGTGCGTGTACAAGGTTAAGCAGATCCTCCCTCGCTCAAGCCCTTCCTCAATCCACAGCCTTTTCGGAGGAAATGAGGCAAGTAAGCATGTCCTCAAATTACAAAGTAGGGAAACTGCGATATCAGAGGAGTTTTGTGGGGCTTTCCTGGCACAGGAATGGCAGAGTCCCAGACGGAGCGCAGATCAGCAGGTGGGTTTGTGCATCAGTCCACAGGGTACTGACGTGTCCTTACGGATCAACGCCAGGAAGACTCTTGTGGCCCCATGACGGATGAGGAACAAAAAGCGCGCAGCCAAGGCGTTCTCTGTAAGCGCGGTAGATCTCATCTGATGCAGTGGTGGAAGAGAAGAAAGACGTGTTTGGATGGTGCTGAGTGTGCTCTTCTACACAAAACTGTGGGATGTCAGGGCTCGTCCTCAGTGTTCGCTCCTGCAGCAGGCATCGCCTATCAAATGAGAGCTGCAAGCAAATTTTAATAGCTTAATTAGGAAAGAGCCTGCTAAAGTCCAGGAAGAAAATGTTTTTGATATGCAAGCCAAAAACATGCTAACTGAACTACAAACAACTGAAGGGTCTGCTATTAAAATAATTCTCATTCAGAGGTAGACTTGGCTGGGTTTTTTTCCCTAAGATGTCCAGAACATCCTGTAACATAAAGCAGGAGGAGAAACGAGCCTTACATGGACATTCCTTTCTCTTCTGAGAAGATCTGCCTTCTAATTCTCAGTGCACCTCCTTGTGATAGTCAGTTTGTATTTTGTTGCCAGCTCACAGGGAGAACGGGACAGAAACTTTTTAAAATTAACATTACACGCACTGATACAATGCAACAGTTCACTTTAGGGGGAAACAGGAACATAAACCGTTTCAATTGACATTAAACACAATGATGCGTACTAAAAGGCTCACAGCATTTGATTTCTGCTGTTAAAAATGAGTAGGTATGTATCATGTGCAACTCCACAGTGTGGTGATGAGTAGAAGAGAGCTGTTAATCACTTCGCTTTTGTCTTCAGTCAGTTCCATGCGGTATTGGAGCTGGAGAGGATTCTGGCTGTGATCCTGCTTGACATATACGTTCTGCTCCCTTCGCTGCGGAAGGATGCCATGGTGCTGCTGCAGGGCAGCAGACAGATGAGGAGGGACAGAGGATGCTGTAGAGCCCTGCGCACAGCAGCCTTACCAGACTGCACAGCGGGAGATCTCAGTGACGGGGTGGCATGAAGTCCTCTCAGGGATGTAGGCAGCTGGACAGCTGGGTGGAGCGGTGGGTCCCTTGGTGTAACCAACATACGGTACCACGGTTAAGATATTTTGACTGAGCACAGGTTGCCTCTCACATCTGGGTGAGCAGAGACCATCCTGCCGCCATACCGAGTGTACTGCCTAGTGCTGGGGTTCTCAGAAGCCCTGTTGTGAGAACTGAGCTAAAAAGACCCTTGTCCCAAGGAGCTTCCAACCTGAGGAACTGGCTTATGTAGCTTGCTGTTGATATGCTTGTTCAACAGGTTATGTTCTTTGTGCTCATGGCAAGGTATTGCCTGATGTGGACTCCTCCTCGTAAAGCAGTATCGTTGGAGGATAGGGGGAGAAGAAGAGGNAACCAAAAAACAAAAAAACCCCCTTAAGTAAATTTTACTGCAGACTACAAAGTAAAATAAATTACGAGTTTCGTGTTCTTTGGATTTATTCTTGCACTAAATCAGAGGAGGCAACCAGTGAAGCTTGTTCAGAAGTGGAGGTGTTTTCCAAGCACATAACTGAGTAAAGAAGCAGCTTCTTGAGTCAAAAAGCAACCCAAAGAGAGGTTGCAGGAGTGCTGTCTCGCAGTTGCTTGCTGCTGTGAGACAGCTAGTGGGGAAGGTCTATGGACCCATGACAGCTCAGGAGCCATCGTCATATAGACTGTAGCTGGTGTTGCACCTCCCGGTGGGGTTTGGCCTGCAGGGACAGAGCTGATGCTGCATCTGGGGTGAAGGACATCTGTAAGAGGACTTAAGAGGTACTTTCCTGAACCTTAATCCTGGGAATGAGTGGCTGTGTGCCTCAGGTCTGCTGCTTCCAGGGCATTGGACCAAATTGTGGGCAGCCCATGATTGGCTGTGGTGGATCCCCTGAAGCAACATGACCTTCCTCTCCCAGATCTCATGGGCGTCAGGTGTTTGGTCAGATAAAACAGATTTTTTTTTTGTAGGTCGCAGCGCCCCAGGCTGGTTGGTGTCAGATGAGACCAAGGAGGATCCGTGTGTGGCTACATGTCTGGCTCGATGGGCCTTGGCAGCCCGTGCCCTGTCCCGCTGTACAAGCAAGGGACCCGGATTGTGCTGGGGAGGATGGCTGGAGATCGGGCTGGTCTGCAGGCACAGATCAGGACCTGGTGTGATGAGGGTGAGCAGGGCCAGGGACAGCCCAGGGGTGGTGATGTAGGTCTGGGGGTCACGTTGGTGTGTGTTACCCATGGAGGTAAATCAACCTTGATGCGGGAAACTTTGCCCTGGTTCTGCTACACAAGAGTTTTTCTCAGACAAGGTAGTTCCTTGCTAGGGTCGGTCTTGATGAAGGAGTTAGTTCTTTTTTGTCTTTATTTAGATCCTGTCTAGAGTTCTCCAGTCTTAGGAGCTTCCTGTGATGAAAAGCACAAGATCTGTTGACTCCTAAGCCCCTCCTGACATCCAGCCTTCCTGCAGGGGGAGAGTATCAGGTGTTCGGCTTCTCAGTGTGATGGAGAAGCACTCCGACATGCCACTGGCGATGAAAGCAAGTTGAGAGAGAAATTTGAGAAGATTTTGGAAAGATAATGAAACTTAAAAGGAGAAGAATGAAACAAAGAATCAGTCACCACCCATTACTGTGCGTTAAAGTTAAAATCCCTAGGGATTTTGCATCAGCTAACGCATAACAGACTGTAAAATGAAACAACGGCATTGGTGGTTTTGTTTTTAAAGCCTTGATCATAAGGCTATTTTTAAAAAAAAAATAACAAAGGCTTTTTGTTTGATTTTAGCGAAAACCAGGTATTTTCCAAGGGAAGCAGGAGTTCTGTTAGTCCCACTACCTGTCACTTAGGTGCACATTTCCAGAGCATCTCAGGAGCAGGGCTGTGTGCCTGTTGGCAGTGCTGTTTGGATAGGGAGGCTGAGGACCCGAGGACTGTAGGACTGGAGTCTCAAATTGTTTAAATTGACTTTGGTGGCACGGTGCCAGCTGACACCAGCTGAGAATCTGGACAGAACAACTTGTCCAAGGTCACCTTACAGGCTAATAGCAGAGCAGTGAATTAAACCCGGGTCTGCAGAGTCTCACTTGAGGGTAAATAAAGAATGCATACCACTTCTTGGAGGGTCCTGCCGTTCTTAAAGCCTTATAAAGAAAGGACAGCGTCAAACACTTGATTCTGGTATGGTGTGGAGTGCTACCCTTTTGTGCCAGGATCTCTGGTTAAAAATAGAAGCTTCTTTTTTTTTTCTATAGTATTATTTATTTCCTTAAAATACTTCGGAAAGTTAGTTTGGGATTTTACTAGAAAGATGCCCTTCCTCTGTGTGAGCGAGGGACTGAATTGAGCTGAGCCAGGCTCGTTTCTCGGAGGAGGAAGGCTGAGGTGCTGCTGCACTGCCCATGACTAGTACCTGTTTGGGCTTGTGTCTGCCTCTGTGTCTGTCTTTATCAGCAGGTAGGGAAACATTCCCCAGGTGAAAAGAGTAAGAGCGTAGCAAGCAGTTTGGACAGGGATTACATTCGCATCATCTGCTTGTAGGGACAGGCTGCCTTTTCAGTGATCTGCAAAGGAGCCTCTACAAACTTCAGTCAAGGCTTAGCACAGAAACCCTCCTTTGAAATCTTTCAGAAAGTTCATATGCTAATGTCACCCTGAGAGTACGTTTAAGGGCCACTATAAAATCCGTCGAAGCCAGTGATAGTTTTCTATATTGATTTCAAGGGTGATAAAGATCCTATTCTTCGAGTCCTGTCCTGGTTTTGGAATGGGGTCTTCATTAAATTCTTTTCACAGATGGGCATGACATGTTTCTTCTCTGCTTTCCGTGTTTCTGAATATTGAGCTGGCGTCACAGACCATTGTCTTCCTTGTACTGTTTCCTTCGTGGCGGGGAAAGGGAAAGATCAGAAAAGACAGGGCTGTTCTAGCTTTGGCCATCTGGAGTTATTCCTTAAGGTCTGTTTGGTCAGGCTTGCATCAGTGGTTTGCAGTCCACCTCTACACCATCGCACCATTTCCTTCTCCCTCCCTTGCTGAGAGGCTCCCTACGTGAAGCAGATGTTTACAGGTCCATGCTGGACTCGTAGCACTCTGAGATCCCTTAGAGCATCTGACATGTGATGCCCACTGTGCCCCTGAGGCAGAACAGAGGGAACCTGTTCCCAGCTCAGGCACCGAACTCCTGGGGAATTAGAAAAGTGCTTTATTGAGTTGTGGTGTGTTGGTTCAAGAGCTGACCCATGTGCTCAGCATCAGAGAACTTGTGATCGCTCTGTTTGACCAGAAGACGAACTCCTCTAAAGTGTGAGATTTCCCAGTGTGGATGCTAAACATACGAGTTAGTTCTGGTAAGCCAGTAAAGTTGCACAAAATATGACAGGCTGAGAGAGTTGGGGTTGTTCAGCCTGGAGAAGAGAAGGCTCTGGGGAGACCTTATAGGAGCCTTTCAGTACCTGAAGGGGGGCTACAGGAAAGCCGGAGAGAGACTTTTCACAAGGGCATGTAGTGATAGGACAAGGCGTAATGGCTTTAAACTGAAAGAGTGTAGATTTAGATTAGATATCAGGAAGAAACTTTTCACTCTGAGAGTGGTGAGGCATTGGAACAGGTTGCCTAGAGAAGTTGTGGATGCCCCATCCCTGGAGGTGTTCAAGGCCAGGCTGGATGGGGCTTTGAGCAGCCTGGTCTAGTGGGAGGTGTCCCTGCCCATGGCAGGGCGTTGGAACTAGGTGACCTTTAAGGTCCCTTCCAACTCAGTCATTCTATGATTCTATGAGCATTAATGATGATTGTATTTTTTCCTGTACGTTACCAGGGCTCTTCAGAAAAGAGCTGAAACTAATGTTTCCAGAATTACAGAGTGTGTTTCCTACACGAGCTGAAATGTAGGGATTTATAAGGTGCTTCCTCATTGCGTCTAGAGATTCTTTTCTTTTTCTCTCCCCTCCCCGCCCCCCCCCAAACCTTGAAAAGTTTTTTCAGTAACCATCATGTTGGTATGGATGTGGGAGAGAGAATAGGACGACTGCATTAAAATGTAAGGTCTGCCAGCAGAGACGCAAAGCCCTGAACAGCCTGGTTCTTGCTGGAGGGAGTCCCACAGCTAATTTCCTCACATGGGACTGTGAAAAGTGACCCTAATGGTACAAAGCGGAATCAAACAAGCGGGACGCTAGCCATGTTCTCCCTGTTACAATGCACACATCCTCCCCAGAGGCAACAGGGAGCTGGCACCCAAGCGCTAAGGAGGGTAAGGAGAGGTTGGACTTCACAGCCAAATCTGTCTGCAGGAGTGAAGGGCTAGCTCTCAGCTGGAGGAGGAGAGGACAAGGGACAACCTGAGATAGCTCAGTGGTGACACCTGTTGACTGGGAAAATGGATCTGCTGGTGATCTGAGGTTAGGAGGACTGTGGGAGGCAGGAAAACCCAAGGTATTTTGGTGTAATAAGCCTTGGCTTGTATCATCAGTGTGAAAGAGAAGAGAGGAGGCAGCATCTAGTGGTGCAGTTTTATTAGAAGAACCTGTCATGGGAGGGAAGCTGCATCAGGACGCATCTTACTTTTTACAGACAGACAAAGCTGGCAGTTTTACTGTGGCTGATTAAAATGTGCCTGTCTCCAGGTCTGTCATTACCATGGCTGGTGGGCTTTGTCCCTCTCTTTTTCTGATTACTAGATTTATTTCTAGATATGTTTACTTCTAATAAATAGGAGAGAGATGTCCTGGGGCTTCTGTATGTATTTGTCTGTAATTAAGGTAGGATTAATTGCTTAAAATTGTTTTTAAGGGCCTGTTACGAGATCAGCAGATAGGAGCATGGGATAAAATACATAATGAATACATTATGTTATAAATAATGGACACAGCCAGTGCACAGGCATCCCTGAAAGGTAATAGCTCTTTCAATATTTAATTAAGTGGGTACCATAGGGAAAACACTAAGGTAATTTTCAACCTGGCTAAGCCACACATAGATCAGTCTGAATGAGGGCAGAAACCTGCATGCAGCTGGGACCCTTGGTAGGCACGGTTCATGGGAATCATAGGGAAATGTTTGTTGGCTGGAGAACTGGCGAGAAGGGATAATGTTGAGGGTTGATGGAGAGGAGGTGCTGATGAGACCTGGAAATTTGTTGCAACTAGTGCTTTGCTGATTTTCTTAAGATGGACTTGCTGATCTAGCAGCATAGGAAGCCTTGTGCTTCTGTCCACTTTGTAGAAGAACCAGGCTTTCCAAGAGGACACTTGATGCGTGTTCTCTCCGGCTCTTGGAGCCTGTTTGCCTGCAGCTAGCTGCTTGTGGCAGCTCCAGACCAGATCTACTTGCTGGCCAGTGGGGGAGAACAGGGTTGAGTGTAGGACCACGAGCACCCTGAAACATCTAAAACGCTCTGTGTGGTGTGCAAACCTTCACAGCCTTTCCTGAGCTCCTCGTTGTGGTTTTTTTTTCCTATGGCTCTTGCTATCCAGTGTTAATTTTAGCCCCATGCACAGGGAACGAAAGAGATGCATTAGTGGAGGGAATTCAGTTTTGTAGGGAAGAAGGCACAGCGTCAGTTATGAGTCCCTCGGCTGCCCTTCAGCATGTTTTTATCGGTGATAAAAGTTGAGTCTCATGGGTTTTCTGAACAGATACCAAAAAACCCCATTTGATTATGTTTTATCCCCTGTTCTTACACTGGCTGCGCTGCAATTTTACCTGTGCCAGTGTAGCAGGTGGTTAAATGAGACGCCTTAGTGCAAGGCCTGGGAGATTTGTGAGGGTTGCAGCGGTCCAGCCCGCCCTGGTCTTTCGGTGGTGTTTCCTGCTTTGTATTCCCTTGTCTGGCTATCGGTGAGTTTTCCTGGATTTCACAGCACATAAAGAGTGCTTTTAGGGAGTGAATCCAGATTCAGTATAGTACAGCAGAGTTAAATATCAGAGACGATGTATTCTCGGGGGCTGAGACTTTGTCTCCCTGTTGCAAAGTGCCTAGCATGTTTCCAGCACTATGGAAGCAGTAAATAATAATGATTAAACAAATAACAGTTGCGGATTTATGTAGTGTTGTTGCAGAGAAACACAAGGGGAAAAGAGTTGTAAGGCAAAGGGAAGGGAGGAATAGTCTTTTAACTTGAAAAACATGTTTGGATTGAAATCAGACACAAAAGCTCCCTTTTCCTTCTTGCGTGTTTATTTTTTGCAAGGTCCATTTTTTCTTAATCTTTTGTGGAGAAAAGCATGGAAAAAACCCCTCTTCTGCTCTTTTGTGATGGCTCCCCTATCATCAGAGCATTCTGGTGTTTAGATACCAGACCGGGAGGCAGGGTCTATGATAGTCTCTCTTTTTTTTTTTTCCTTTTTTTTTTCTATCTTTCCTGCAAGTGGCAGCTTCTTTTTAATGCTTGCAACACCCAGCTCACTGGAGGGACACAGCAGGCCTGTTCCATCCATCATCCACGGGAGGGTCACGTTCACCGAGGGAACAGGCTCCACTTCTACTCTTTGTGCATTTCTCTGATCTGTTCCATTTCTGGCCGTTTACTCCTTCTGGGCACCCCAAGGACCGTGTCCATCAGGGCATCCAGCTCCAGCCTTCCAGCTTCTTCAGCCTTGCTGCTGCGGTGCAGAGGCTGAAGTTGCAGCTCTGAGCCTGGCTGGGCGTGAATTTCTTTTCCCAGCCTGTCTTTATGATATTTTCAGACTAAATTTAATTCTGCAGAATTATTTTTAGCTAAAAGTGTAAAAGAGGACAAACCAAACCAAAATAAAATACTTTATTGCAGGTTGACTAAAACATTTCATCTGACCCAAAACCGTCTTTCCTCCCACCATGTCATTTCAGAATTAGGAGACAAATATGTACATGTGGGGAAGGAACGGTGAAGGTTCAGCTCCTAAACAAAAATCCCCAGTCAAACCCCAAGTATTTGCCCCTGTCACGTGGGTTTGGAATGCAACTCATTTTTTACTACTTCTTAACAGGTAAGTATCTCCTTCAGAGAATTATGCTCTTACTGCAATACATTACCTGAGCCTTCCAAGAAACAAGGATCTGTTTGATTAACAGTAAGGATCTCAATTACTGCTTTTTCAGCCATGTAAGGTCTTGATTTCCAGGTTCAAGAAGGCACGGAATCTTGGAACTGTATAAAAAGTAGAACTGCTACTGATGGAAAATCAATTTCAGGTTATTTTTAATTCATTGTTGCTGATTTTTTTCCTTGCTGTCTACCATGAAGAAAGAAAATTGTGATGCTTGAGTTTGATACGGTAGCCTGAGATGACCTGGGTGACTTGTGGTGCAGCCGCCTGTAACATGCTCTCATTACCACGATTCTTGTCCTTTGTTTCTTTGCTTCTGCTCTGAAGTCAGAGGGACCTTTTGCGTTGGTTTCACTGCTCCATCCAAAGCCCATGTTTTGAGATTTTTTTAATGTTGAGGGTTGATAGAGAGGAGGTGCTGATGGGACCTGGAAACTTGTTAGAACTAGTGCTTTGCTGATTTTCTTAAGCAAAGATTTTGAGCAGTGCTTTTGGTTTGCCAGGAGCAGGAAGGCTTGGTAAATTGACTTGAGGAGGTTGATGACACAAGAAGGGAGCTCGGAGAGAGTTTTGGTGAAAAGCAGAAAAAGGAAAGAGCAGAGAGTCTGAGTGTACTTTGGCATTGCCCAGCATCCCCGTCCAGGGAGTGGTGCAAGGAGCATGGCTGAGAGGGGATGCTTGGGAAGGAGCTTGGATCAGAGAGAGGAGCTGCCCTGAGGACGTGTTAGGGAGGGAGGATTTCTTGCTCATCTTCTTTTTATGCCTCTGAAAACTTCCTCTCTATTTATTAGAGGGGGGGGGGGGGGGGGGGGGGAGGGGGAAGGGGGAAGTCATGACGTCTACAACAGGGTAATGCAAAGGATGCTGCTTTATCTACCCCTGAAATTCACCTCTGCAACAGCCACAGAAGCAGTGGGAGGCAAAAGCAGAGTTTGCTGGCCAATGTTAGGAGATTGTCCCATTTTTGGAACGTCACAGGACAGAAGAAACGGGCAGCAGCTCTGTCAGAAAAAATGTGTGTTGCCAGGGCGCAGTGGAAATCACACCTGACAGTCAGCAGCTGCCAAGTAGCAGAGATAATATCAACAGCATCCAGACCTTCCATTTGTAACAAGTGAAATGTTAATGAAATGAGAGTGCCAGCGGAAGAGTTAAGATACCCCTGAGAAATGAAAGTAGAGAAATCAGGCTAAAAATACTGAGTGCTGCTGTATAGATCAGTGGGAAACTGTCACCTTGAGTATCCCGTGTGGCTTAAGCAGGGGCATAGAGGAAAGTGCAAGCAAGAACTATGAAAATTATTAGAGGCATGAAAAGATTATCATAAGAAGAAAAACACTGTTTAGAGAGGAGCTGAATCGCAGGAGGCATGATAGGGAGAATTAAAAAGTATTTTTTATCAGGTGCTAAACTGTTCCTTTGTACTTACGTGTAAAGCAAGAAGAAGGGAATGGTCGATTTAATGGTCAAGCTGATGTGAATAATAAAGAAAACGTAAGTTTCTGCACAAACCGGTAACGAACAATCAAGGAAGCCTGAATAATCACATATCCAGTGACAATTTTTGGCACAAGACAGCGAACAGGAAGTTTTATCTTCGGTGAACTAAGTTTAAAACCAACACTGTTCAGGATGATGGAGAAGTGCATGTAGAAATACATGGGTTCTCATGGCGGCTGTGCACTACCTAAAAGATGAGTTATACCTTATGGTTGGTCCGAGGCAGAGGTGTTTTACTGACCTGGAGAACTAGTAGACCTAAAAAGAGCCAGCTTTTTAATGGTTAGCGTTTTTTTAAAAAAATCCCTCCTGTTTTATTTGTAAATAAAAACCTGTATCAAAATGCCTGTTTTATAAGAACATAAAATGTCACAGAGCTCCTAAACTTAGAGAAAAAACAATCTTCTTCCATACTTTTGTTAATGAAAGAGACTTTCCAGCTAATTTCTCCTCTGCTTTCCATGAGGAGAAAATACTGTTGCTTTTGGCTTTATCTATAACTTTTGGGCAAGTGAAAACACAGGTAGAACGGGAACACATGCAGTCTGTATAAATTGTTCCTTAAAATCAGTTTTGGGGAGACTTCTCAATGTTTGAAGCAAGCGAAGAAAGACAAGAGTGTTCAGGGTTAAAGCATCGTCTTGGTGGCTAGCCCCAGCACCTTTGGGATTCCTGTGGCGGGGCTCCGGGGCTGACACAGTAACTAACGCGCTGCCGGCATGTTGCTCCATCACCTCTGACTGCCCTTCTCATGCAGCGAGACCTGGTCTTTGCCGCTGCTGCAGCAGTGGCAAGGGGTGTTGCTGCTTAGGGGGAAGAAAAAAGGCTTTATGGCTATTTAACTGATGAGCATGAGAGAAGGCCTGAGTGCCTAACAGTAAGACTCTTTAGTTTGCATCACACCTCATCTAGATTTCAGCCTGTCCTCCCGATGGCGGCAATGCCTTCCTAAGCCGTACTGCCTACGCTGTGATGCTTTTAAGTGTTGCGTCTCCCTCCTGCGAAGAATTGTGCAAAAGTATAGGGGAAAACAGGCCTTGTGCTGAGCTGAAGCAGGTGGAAGGTGAAATTCGTGAGAGACAGCGAGCATTTGGTTAAGGTCACAGCAAGTTTGTGGCAGAGCAGGAATGAAACTTCAGTCTCTTAAATCATTGCCTCGTGCTCTAGCTACAGGCTCCAGTTTACATGTGGTTTACCTTTGCTTTGCCCAACCAGGAGGGGAGTTTTGCTGGTGTTTCTCTTTAAGTGCTGCAGTGAGCAGTAGAAGATTTCATCTCTTGCAAAGGTGCTTTTCCGTCCCCTGAGCTTTGCTGCATGAAGCATGGCAGGTAACATCAGAGCTGCAGGTGCTGCCCAGCACCCCCCACCCACCAGCAGAGATGATGGAGTGCCGTGAGCACCCAAGGGTGCCAGCAACAAGCAGTGGGTGCTCTGGGCGGAGGGTGTTTGCATGTTGCTCCTTGTTCCCGGGTGCCTGTGCAGTGGTCAGTGAGGTGACCCCAGCCTCTGGCTGGGCAGGACCACCACTCAAAGTGACTGAAAGCTTGGTGAGCAATCACTGCCGTGAGTGGGTTTCTACAAAGCGCTGCCTGATGTTCAAGTTTCCTTTGCCTTCAGGGTGGGAGCAGAGGAAGACTCGAGCAGAGTGCATATGGAAATTTCACTTTCAGATGGTAGGTAGTTTTTCAGAGTTAAAATAAGCTCAGAGTCACGTTTTTTTTACTGTTCTCATGATGTGCTGTAGAGCTGTCTGACCTTCAGAGCGTGCCCTGCCTTCCCAACCAGCAGCTGGGCTGCATTCACAGCATCGCTCCCAGCTGTTGCTAATGAGTCCCTGTGATTGCTCGGAGAGATGGAAGCTTCTTGGGGCTCTTGGTGGGCTTGTGTGCTCTTTACTGGGAGAGGGCTGGTGAGCCTCTGCCGGGAGGTGCATGGGAGTCTGGTTTGGCAGGGAGGGCTGGGAGCTGAGATGGTAGGTGCATGGGAGCGCAGGGGCTGTGTTGTTCTCAGATGGGTACCTGGTCTTCTGCCTCGCTCCTCTCAGGGTGCACATGAGGGAAAAAGGGGGTACAGAGGCAGTATTTTGTGATATTGTGTGGTGTGTTTGAGATTGGGACAGGTTTCTAGGCTCAGAGAGTCAGCCTCTGTGACATGTCTAAAGTCAAACTGGCAGAGAGGAGGAGGATCGGTTTGAACAAATACTTACCTGTGTGGTCACTGCTGGTGTGAGAACAGGAGAACTTGTAGTTCATTCCTCCAGGCCTGTAATCTTCCTCTAAGACCAGACGAGATCTTTAATCAAGGTTGCATTTACTTCTGTAGCAGAGAGCGAGGGGCATTTGGGATATAATTGTGTCTGGGGGTTTTGTGGGGGCTGCTTTTTTTTTTTCCTGCTGGTGGTCACATAAAAAATTTGTAATAAATGGGGGAGAAAGATGCTGGGGAAGGGGGGTGTGGTGAGAATTTGTCCTCTTTTGGCTGTGCAGGAGCTTAGATTCAGGCATTGCTCCCTTGCCTGTTGGCAGAAATGTGAAGTCCTGTGGGGTGGTGGAGTGTCCCCTGGAGCTCCTCACCCCTGTCTCAACAAATAATGAGGGCAGAGAAAGCCAGGGAGCAACTTCACAGGGGAGCGAGAGATGCTTTGCCTGGGTGGAGGACGGTCTCTGCTCTGGTTAAACCTTAATGACCTCTCCCAGAGGAGCAGCTTCCATGGGAAAATCTTCCCTGGGAGGTGGAGCTGCAGCGGCATTCCTGCCCCAATTACCTGGGGAGGGGTTGAACCTGCCTCTGCCGCATCTTCTGGTTGTGGTCTGAGTAGCACTGTGGCATCAGTGCTGCTCTCTCCTTGTTGTTGTGAGGTTTTGTGGTTTGTTTTTTGTGGCTGGCACTTGAGTCACTGTGTAGTGATAAACTGAAAAATTGGAAGTGCTTTGTTCTGCCCCCCTTTTTACAGAATTTCCATGGAAGTGGGAGAAGACTCAGGGATGGAGGTACAAGACTGCAGAGGGCTGTTGCTGGTGGATAGGAGTTTGTATGGAGGGGCTGGTAGGAAAGCAGGGCTGGCAGCGTGCGGAGGTAGAGGCTGGATGTTGTGGGAGCAGAGAGCTGCTGGTACCCAGCAGTGCTGCTCGCCGGCCTGCCTGCGGTCTTCCTCGAGCAAGTTGCTGCTCTGCTCTGCACCTGCATCTTCTGCTCTGCCATCTAATTAGGTTTAGAGGCCTTTGGTGCAGGGACTCTCTCCTATTTATTAAGTGCCTGTAACTTGGCTTTGGCCTCTGTGCCCCAGTCACGTTATACAAGTATTAAGAACAGTGGTGGATCACCAGTGCACTTCCCCAGCCCTTCTGCACATTTACATGTAGGTCGGTATGTGTGGAAATAGAGTTTTGAAATCAGATGTAAGGAATAGGCTGCTCTTCAAAGCCAGGTGTAGGGTTTCTGGGTTTTTGTTCCCCCCCCGAGGATGCTCTATTTATGGTCTTTGCTGCTGATTTTGAAAGGAAAGCATCTCCCAAATCAGCGTACAAAGAAAGATAATCCATTTATGAAATGCTTATGCAATCCTGAGCTCAGATTACGCTGTGACAATCTGTGGCAGATCTGATTGCGCTGAGAGAAACCTGCGTACGGGGGCTGACTGGATGCTTACCTGCAGGTCTGGGGGGTGGCAGGACAGAGACGTGGAAGGGCAGCTCTGGAGCAATGCTATAGTTAATTTAGCTGGGTCTTGCTCTGCCAAGAGGATTTGTCATGTCTGTTTTGAGGTAACCACGCTACTGCTCCCAACCTCTGCTGCTAGCTTAACATGGGAGCCCGTGCTTGGTTGTTCCAGCTTTTTTCTTCCGCAGAAATATTTCCCTGTTGTGTTTATTCACTGTAGGAGAATTTCAGGGAGAAGGGAGACGATTCAGCTAGTTGGAAGGGGGTGTGTGTGAAACCAACCCTCCAAAACCACCACCATCAAAACAATAGATAAAAGGGACAGACAAGAGAGGAGGGAGGACAAGCATATTTCACAAAAGCTGTGCTGTTTTTGGCTTTGTCCAGCAGGATCTAGCAGTTTGCATAGAAAGTAGTTGACTGTCAGTGAGAGGCGAGGATACTTGCCAGCTCTGCGAAGCCGTTAGCAGCAATGCATTATGCTTGTGAAAGGCTGTGGTGACAGATCTGTCCCTTTGGCTGGGCCAGCCTCTGGCCTGTCAGCTCTTCGCCGCTCTAGCTTGCTGCTCACAAGCACCTTTCATCTTTATTGCTTTTCTGCGCTTCAACATTATTGGCCCAAATCCCTCACTGCTGTAAATCTGTATCTGCACCAAAATTGAAGGAGTTATCCCAGTTTCCCCCAGCTGAACATCATACCTGGGTATTTTTTAATCCCTCCCCATTAATCTAAAGTTGTCCTGTCCACTGAGTCAACCCTGTCTTGGATGAGAAGGGCTGCGATACACTCGTGTTGAGTTACTGCCATACACCAGCCTCCTGATCCACAACCTTTGCATAGCAAACCTCAACACCCTGATTTAGCCACTCATCTTCCCCTTAACCTTTTTTGTGTCGTTTTCCACTAATTATGGGGTAATGGATGTTTTTGGAGGCTTTGATGAAATGACCTGTTCACTTCATGGCCAGGTTCATGAAATAACCTTCTGATCTCAAAGATGGGGACAGGGCGGGGGGTGTGTGTTTGGTTTTTAATCATCAGCCTGGAGAGAAAGATGCTAAGAAGTCTGTCTCCCTCAAGTGATGGCATATGTTTAGAGGGGAGGCTGTATACTTGAATATTTGAATATACTTGAATACTTGGCCTGGTGGTTAGTGTGAGCTTGCTGTATTTGCTAATTGTGCACTTGGACAGTGCAGCCTATGGGGCAGGGGCTGCCTGTGTTGGGTGCCATGCAGTGTGGTGTCCCCTCCTGTCTAGAGTCACTCAGTGCTACTGGACCAGAAATAAGGAGCAATCCTAATGAAGGGAGCAATTGCGCTCGTTTTTATCACCGTGAAAATATTTAAAAGGGTTTTCATCTGTGTACATGTGTTAAGTAAACCTGTGCAGAAGTAGTCTTTGCTGTGTGGCTGAGTGCAAGACAGGTAACTTCACATCAGTGTAATGTTGTTTTCTCCCCTAACCTGTATCCCACCTTCCAGAGGTGAGTTTGGGTGTTCTTGTCTCATTCAGTTGTCTAAGGTGTGCTGGCTAGCTGTGTGAAAGGCACCCCCTGTGCTGTGGGTCCCGCAGGAGCACAGGTGGACCCCGAGATCTATGCCAGGTTGCTTTGTCCCCACTAGAAACTAGATGTTCGCACCGAGGTCCTGCCGCGTTTCTGGTTCATTGGGGTTCCTGTGCCTTGATGCTGAAAATAAATACACTTTTCTGAGATTAGTGTGTAATTGGGAAACATCGTTACATTGTATAGCTTTTTGTAAAGTAGTATTCTTCATGCTGGAAAGTGCAGGATCAGGATGAGTTTAGCTGTGTTTCTGCAAGTTGTAAACTCCAGCGAGAGCCATCTGGAATAGCGTAAGGAGCTCTTAAGTTCCCACGTGGAGATCTGGGTCACACACAGAGTGTTTTCAGAAGTTCTGAGCAACTTGATCAGTTCTTCTTTCCACTCTATTGCGTTTTCACGATCATAAGTAGAATAGATCAGCAATCTTGCTAGAGAGCCTGTTCTCACCAGACTGCCGCCCCAACTTGGCAGGAACAGGAGCTCCCAGCAAACACACGCTAATGTGCTCCCTGTCTTATTTAAAGAGACATGGCCAGTGGAAATGCACCATCTGCGTTGTCTTATTTGTATTATGGAATGCAGTACAGGCACAAAGACAGGGAAAAATGACTCGTACACTTTTTTTGTCCATGGGAATGTCTTTGGGAGGAAGCTCTCCAGAACCTGGTTTCTGAGTCTCTAATGTAAAACTGGTGCTGGGTAATTGGAGCTGTGGAAAATACCTTGTGGTGATGTTCAGTGCTTAAAAAAATAATTCACCCACTTTGAAATATGTTAGGGTACACAACTTTGGTAAAACCTCTTTTTTTTTTTTTTTGTAGCAAAGTTTTAAAAGATGTCACAGTATTATTTTATTATAAAGCCAGCAGCTGAAACTTAATAAGAAAAACGTCTAATCTACGTACTGGCCTGAAAAAGATGACAATGTAGCTAATGCAAGATGTTTAGTAGTCTTTACCTCTGCTGAGAAAATGAAAAAAAAATTGCTTTGACATGTTTCCCATTAAAAGTCATCCAATTCTGAATAACTGCGTTTTCAGAAAGAAAACTATTAGCTTTCTTTCCAGAACCTTTCCTACTTTTTCTTGGAAAGAAGAGTTCTGCTTTTTCCTGCTGTTCTCATAGCTCCTCTGCGGAATATCAGATTTTTGTTCTACATTTTGCTGGCTGTGATTTAGTGTATATTGAAATCAAAGGATGGGGCCCTTGTTCAGTGACATAAGGGCTCTGGCCCCACAGCCTTTGGCAGCTGATATGAAGCTTCAAGTCAGTGTAAGTTTTGCCTTAGAACAGGTGAATAAAGGGTTGCACGATACAGTCTGAAATGAGAAGCCGAAAGCATGTGTTGCAAAAGACTTGTTATCAAAGAGAATTTGTGATTGTTGCATCTGTCTTTCTGAAACTGTCTTGGGGATGTGATTGTATAGTACTAATAGATCAGAATATACTCATGCCCTTCCCACAAGTGAGCCTGAGGTGCTCATGCTGCAGGTGTTGTGGCAACACAAGGTGGGACCTCATCAGTACAGATGGGAAGGGGCCATGGAAGCCAGAGCAGGTCTGTCCACCTGGCCGTGGTGGTGGTGCGCTGTTCATGCAGCCCTGTCGTGATGGGAATGCTATGACCAAGGTGATGTCCCTAGTTCCAGGTGCTGCAGCACTTCTTGGAGGTAGTGGTTCTGTGTGTGAAGCAGGGAGAGATGCTGCCAGGCCAGAACAGTGGTGTCCCCTGCATCCAACAGAACGGGTGAGGTCCCTGTTCTATAGGCAGCCATGTGTGAAGGGTTAAACCGCAGATGACAGTTGGTTCCTCTTTCACTGCCAAAACATGAATCCAAGTTTCTGAGTTGTTTTCTGCAAGGGCTGATAGGAGCGCAGACTGTGCCCATAGGGCAGGCATCGAGATGCCTCCGGCTATGCTGCAGGGAGGCCAGTGCCAGCAAGCAGGGAAATGTGGACCTCATTTAATTGTTATAAAATGTCCTTGTTAGCAAGGTTAAAATCTTGATATGTCCCTGTTTTCACAGCGAAATCCTTGGAAGGCCAAACCTTTGAAGAAAGCATCTCCTTTCATCTATAATTTCTGTTTTCTATTGCTCTGTTGAGCCAAATGTGTTTTAGAGTGGAGATACCCAAGGCGCGATTTTGGGGTCAGGGGGTTGCAAGTCCTGCCGTGGGGACAGCTGACCCTGCTTAAACATGGAGGTACTGGAGGAGAGCTTTTACTGGTCTACGTCACAGCCGTCCCATCAAGTTCAGCCATGGACCGGTTCTCCTGCTATTTACGCTGATATGTGTGAATGCTGAATGTAGCCTTTATAAACACTTTTATTGCCAAATTAAGCTTTTCCCCTTCCAAAGTCACCTCAAATGACTTTCTTCTTCTCTACCCCTCGCTTGGAAAAGTTTGCAGTTGAAGAGAGAAAGGCGTTGTGGGTGAGGAGGCAGCAGGAGAGGTTTCTTCAGGAACTTCTGGACCATTGCAGTCCTTGCACGTTCTTCCTCTTGCCTTTCCTCCATGCGGCGATACACAATGAGTCATTGACTGCTTGGAAGAGCCTCTCTGCTTTGGAAACAGCTTGTATGTGGAACTAAAACTGCTTAGCTCAGATTACCAGAGTGTATGTATTATTATGGGAGATGCCTGATGTTGCATTATTGCATGTGCAATAATGCACTGTGTTCTGAGAAACACAGTCCACTTCTATCAGTGATGTTTGTATATGTTTAAGCCCTTACTGTGCTCACAGACTAAACAAACAGCAAACAGCATCCTCTAAAATTTGTAAAGCGTAGCAAGTACGAAGTGCTTGAAGCTTCAAATGGTGATACTTAATTTACCAAGTGAAACACTTTTTGCTCAGGAAACAGGGGTGTTTAAGGCTGCCCATGCAGCCATGGTTCTTCCCCCAGACATGGACACAGGCTGACCCTTGCGTGTCTTTGGAGTGTTGGTCCCAGTCACTGCCATTGGCCTGGGATGCAAATTTCCAGGCAGCCCCTTCCCAGGCATTGCCTCCCTGCTGGTAGCGTGACATGGGAGCTGCCCTAAGCAGACTATGATGAGAGAGGTTGACCACCTCTCTCAATGGGATGAGTCAGAGAACTTAACGAAAGGGTTGGGACCTGCAGAGAACCTTTTACTTTATCCTTAAGCACCCTCTGAGGTATTGCCCCAAGATTTGAATCTCTGTTCCACTGCTCTTTGCTTGCAATCTATCTCCAAAGTGCTGGACAAAACTGGGAATAGTTCAGTTTTGAAGCGTCAAGCGTTGGGTGCAGACTCCGGCCTCTGCACAGCCTTCAGTGCTGTGAATTCCCTGCATGGAGTAAAGCCTGTCATTTCCTAGTGGCCTCAAAACATCCTAGATGTTTGACAGGCGACTGCATGGTCTTCTCAGTGGGCAGGACAGACAGGCCCTGCCACAACCTGAGCGCGTACAGGAGAAAGGCCATGGACAGTATCAGTGCTAGGCACTTGAGAAGCAAAGTCCTTGTGCGAGAGTCTGTATTCTGCTTGGTGGAAAGAAGATAGATGGGTGGGTGGAAATCCCTCTCAAATGCTGTTTGTTATTAGATGGGCTCAAGGTCTCTGTTGCAAGATAGCTGATTTTGCGTGTGTGGATGCCTTGGTGGCTTGAAAAAAACAATAGGGTTTTTTTCTTCCTCCCTTGAGTCTAAAACTACGTAGGATGCGTGGAACTGACACATAAGCATGTGCTTTCAGCTAATTAGGTAGATATGACATGTCCAAGGCTGACCCCCATTGTGCCAAGAATATCATGGAAATCAGCCAGCTGGTTTTGTTGATGCTGTTAAAATAGAGTTTAACTTACCAGCACCAAGGCAAAGCCGAAGGGGGGAGTAAGGCAAGGAGAGAGTCAGAAGTAGTGAGACAAAGTGACGTGTTAACCTTTTGTAGGGTTACTTGCAGCGTACTGGTACCTGAAACCGCCCTGCGCCTTGCATGTGTGCAGCTGGAACCAGTCTGTGAGCCTGGGTGACAAAACAGCTATAGAACAGTTGCTGCTCTGTGCTGTGCTGCTGATGGGAGCCAGGGGTTTGGTATGATGTGTCTTCATGTTTATTACACACAAACTGGTTTTGGTACCCGTGAGTTGACTTCTTGGTGTGTTTCTTGCCCAGTTATCGCTGCCTGCACTCGCTTCTCAATATCCACTTTTCAGTTCCTTGTGGCTTCTCAGTGGCAAAGTCATGTTGCTGGCTACTTTCGTTCTCTGCTGGAGTCAAAGATGTGCCACTTCAGTCTCCTTATTTTATTGCTCTTTGCTACTTCCAGTTGGTGATTCTTGTTTCACTAGGTTGATGGCCTAGGAATACAGTGTTGTGGATTTTCGTGGTATTCTCAACAGCAGTCGTGTAGCACTGAAACTGTTTGATAGCGTGCAGCTGTTTTGCAATCAGGTGTGTGTCTTGCCGGCAAAGAAATTGGTGAGCAAATAGCAATATGGCTGGTGTTGGAAAAATGAGGAGTCGGTAAATGTGCACACGCTTCCTCTTAGGAGGGCAGGGCATGGTAAAGAGTACACTCAGACCCCTGGGTCTAAAATGGTTAACTCCTGCTGGACTGGGGTTTATCCTCTTTTTTTTCTTTTTTTTTTTCTCTTTTAATTTTTGTATGAAGTACATGCCCCTGATGTTTAGAGACGGGAAGTAGGGAGGACTGTTGAGGTGACTCGGAGGCATGCTTTGGCTTCGGTGAGACTGTGTTGGGTGGTAATAACAGCGCAGTTGGGCTTGATAAGAGCCATTTTGAGAATGAATATGGCTATACTCTCATAGAGACGTTTCCATCAGTTGCTTTGTGCTCTGTGAGCAGAACCTGAAGGAAGCTGTAGATTTCATATTTACAAATGAATGCTTCCTAGTGCGTTGAAGAGCTGCTGCCTGGCCTGCAGTGAACACGTTCAGGAGCCTTTCCACAAATGTCATTAGACTAGGGCATAAGATATTGAAATGGATCCCTGTCAACCACTTTGGTGAAAATAACTGTTCAGACTTGTATTACGAAACGTAATTTGAAAATGGCGATTGCTCCGATGCTTCCGTCCCCCCTGCGATGCAGCCTCCCTACTGCTCTTCCCTGACACAACTTGCGTTGCTGAGCTCTGCCCTTGCAGTCACGAGGAACCTCATGCTCTGTTGGGGCAGAGCTTTCCTAACACCTGGTAGCCTTTCTTTGGTTCACAAAGAAACCTATGTAACTTTTGTGTCAAACACTGTATTTCTGAGGCCTCATTCAGCAGCAAATTGCTTTGTAATCCTAAGCAGAAATGGCTTAAATCTTGTATAAGCCTGTGCAAAATTCAGCAGAGTTTTGCTGGTACTTAACAGCAGTGAAATGCCTACAGAAGTAATAAGTTGGGGTTTGGGCTTTTTTTGTTGTGTGTGGTGGTTTGTGGAGGTTTTTTTGGTTTTGGTTTGTTTTTAAACCGAAACGGTGGATGGTACTCCAGTTTTAAACTGATTGAAGTTTACAACTTCTCATTAAACTATAG
Organism: Stercorarius parasiticus; assembly: GCA_013396915.1. Classification (NCBI taxonomy): domain Eukaryota; kingdom Metazoa; phylum Chordata; class Aves; order Charadriiformes; family Stercorariidae; genus Stercorarius; species Stercorarius parasiticus. The sequence goes on along the minus strand of VWZL01001511.1, from coordinate 241,328 downwards.
GTGCTCTTCTAGGATGAACCTTTGAAGTTGTAGAGGAACGAACCTGACTCCTGATGGTTTTGGGACTAACTGGGATGTGGAGTTAATGGCAGTGTACCTTTCTGGTGGGATTAGAAACGCCCCTGTTTCTAACCCAAGGGACACTGGGTTTGAAATGCAAATGTTTTGTCTTCTTCAAGCATTCAGGAACAGAAGCAGGAGTTGCCTTTCCCGTGCAGTCTTACGTATCTACTGCTCTTTTCCTTTAGGTTATGATGCCCTGAGCTATTCCGTGGAAAGTAATGACAAATGGAGTGGGAGACAGCTACTGCAAGCAAATGAGGAGAACGCGACTGATATCCCAGAGGGTGGGGGGCAGCCGTACGTCAGAAATTGCACTGAACCAGGTAGGAATGAAAGTTGCTTCCAGCTCCTCAGTCTTACAGTTGGCTTTCATACCTCCAGATATCTGTATTGGTATCATCTTTACTGCCGAAACACTTGTACTTACTAATGTTTAAGTCAATAAACATGCTTGTTGTTTTCCTTGTGTGTGTGCACCATATGGGTATTGCAGACTCCCTCAGCAGCTAGGGCTAAGAAGAAGAGGACCTCTTGTCAGCTGGAGTACAAGACAGTTTAATATGTGCTAATAGCTAAGTGCTGAGATCATAAGAAGTGTGTCTTCTGTGGATCCTGCATGAACATTGTTTGCGGTTCTAGGGGGGATGTACATAGTGACGATGTGTGCTAGTGGGATTATTATCTGAGAAATTAGTAGGTAGTCATATATTTAGTACAAGTACTTCCACCAGCAGTGGACCCAAAGAAAACTAGTCTTCTCTAGCCTGAGGTTGGGTTGATCCAATGAGAAACAGGGCTCAGTTCGTAATGTAGATTTTTTTCCTCAGGGAGGGACCTTGGCAGGGTCCTCCTCATCTCCTTGACTCCTGTTTTTATGAAACTCATAGGAACTTAATGTCATTGAAGCTGCTGCTCTGTTATATTTTGTTGAAGTTGGTTGACGTATTCAGAAGCTTTTGGAGGAGGTCGGGCACAAACACGTCGGCTGTGTTCGTGTGCTTCTTGTGTCCCACTTCCTCAGGGATCCGCCTGCAGCCAGGATTAAGGCAGATTGGGTAGGCTGGGTATTTAACTGTAGAAGATGAGCTGATGTGCTTTTTGAAATTGCCTTCCCTGAGCTGTTTGGGGCTTTTTGTCGATTTCTTGTCCTCATTCTGAAAGCCCCCCTCTATTTAGAGGGGCAGTTCCCTCTCCCCTAGTTAAAAGGACAAATCACTTGCAACCTTGTACAAAAAAACTTTCCATGGATGATAGAAGAAAGAACAAGATGGAGAGTCTTCGATTTGCATCCAATCAATTGCACCATTTTTATTTCTGTCTAAATAGAAGTCGTCATAATATATCACTACCAAAAGAGTAGGCTTTATAAGCTGTTCAGCCCTTTATTTATTTTTTTTTTCTTCTCACAGCAGAGCTTGGATGTGGTTTCCTCAAAGTTAGGCGAGGGCAGGAGAAAGGAAAGGTGTTTCTCCATTCTTCAGGACTTATGTAGGTTACATGCCCCAAGAGAAATTCTAACAAATACAGTTCTTGCTGCGCTTCTCTACCTACAGTTTTTCCTCCACTGTAGTCCTTAACAACATTTCTGGACAGATGGATGATTATAGTTGTTTTTAGACAGTGAAACTAGTACAAAAATTCTTCTTACTCAATTCTTCACTTGTTTGCATATCTTCTGTGTAGTGCAGATCCAATCTTCCAGCCTCACATCAGCATCTGTAGTAATCTTTCCCCCACCGCTCTTGGTACATCAGCACCTGCTATCTCAACATCCTCAGCTATTTCTGAGGACAGTTTACTTCCCCAAGTAAAGTGCCGTATAGGAAACATGTGGGATTTTATTTGTGGTGTGTATTTTTTCCTCCCCTCTTTCCAGAGGATAAAATAATAATTACTGAGTACATTGTGTAGTGTTCAGGCCTTCTCTAAGTGCTTGCCTGTACAGTGCTGCTCAAGGAAATTGAGGCAATCTGGCTAAAATTGTGATGTTGCTGAGCGTAATTCACGTGCGGTGCATAACCTGACTCTCAGGCGTCTGTTGTTACTTGGGAACCGACAGAGCTTAAACCTCCTTAGCATCCCCACAGGACATGCACTTCCGTGCATTTGGCCTTCAGGTGCTTCTCCTTCCCTTTGGTGAGTATTGGTGGGAAAATGCTGCCTGAAAAGACAATTTATTTTTTCCTGCCTGCTTCCAAAATGAAGTTGTATAACCACCTACAGCTAGGCAAAAGTGAGTGTTTAAAAAAACAGTTTCCCCTCGTCTGTTGGGGGAGGGAAATAAAATACCTCATTTTGAAGTCTTTTTGTGGCTTTTTGCAGCACTTGGCTTTTGTAGTCTGTTGGCAGTAAACAACATTTTTACACACTAAAGGAAAGATCTTTTTTCTTTTAACTGCACGTGTATTTTCAGGCTCATTTGAAAGCCTGGCATGACATTTGCAAACTGCTATTTTTATTTTCTAATGGTTTATCCAGTGGGCTATCTAGTAGCATTTTATCATCAGAACTTCTCCAAATAGTGAGGTTTTTGCTCACTTTTCCTTTGAAACATACATTGTAGAAATATTAAAGGGGTGAAATGGACAGAATCCAGGCTAAAGACCTTTCTTGTAATGATTTTTTTTTTTTGTCCTTTTTGTAATTTTTCACTTTGAAGCTGTTGCAGTTGGAGTGATAGTGTGCTCTTTTTGAGCAGTTACCTTTAAAACGCGCTGCTTTTTCTGTACTATGTAGCCCCGATTCACTAAACCCCAGGGGATTTTTGAGCCCTACTGTATGGCACTTGGAAATAAATCTTGCAAGGTTCGATCTGGAAGATGGCTACTTCTGTATCAGGGGTAGCAAATAAGAGACTATATATCTTTTTGAAAATCTGCTAAACATAGTTGATGCAATGATGACATGGTAACCTTTCTTCTAGTTCCCTTGGCCCCTCGGCTCCGACAGGGTTGGTTAGCTCTTGTGCATATGCCTTGGTTAGGGTTCAGCTCCGTGAGTGACTGGCTCTAGGAGCAGTTGCGAGAGCTGGTGCTCAGCTATGGATGATGCGGGCAACAAAGTGCGCTCCCCCCAAAAAAAGGCAGGGGAAGTAGCAAGGCATGGCAAATGGATGAGATGAAATGCCTGCCTCAAAAGAGGACACCTGTCTTTGCAAGGCTACTAGATTATTTTCGCTACTTGCTGTGGGATTTGGGTACTTGCTGGTATGTTTTGAAATGTCAATTTAAGCCTTATTGCTATGAGTCCTGTTTACAGAAAGAAGCTGAGAAATAATCATCATTTGCTCTGCCCTGATACTGGTGTTGTATTTGATTGTGTTGAGCGCTTGTGGAGGCAGAACAACAAAAAAACCCCACTTTCTTTTCTAAAGAGCCTCTGGTCTTGTGTCTGCTGTTCCCTTATTTTCCAGTCCTGTAATCATATGTGCCTAGCCCATCTCTCTTGGATCCCTGGTGGCTCTTCGTGGGAGAACCTGACTGTGCTGTCATGCAGCAGATGTTCTTCTGGCCTCTCCTGCTATCCTCTTGTCCTTGTATGCATGTGAAGGATGGGTGGAACTAGAGATGGACAAAAAAATTGGACAGTTTATTCACAAACAAGTGATATTGTTTAACTGAAGCACTTGTTGATTTTGGCTGGGTTTGGCAAACAGTTTTAGCTAATACAAAAGATGATGAGGAAAGAGTCAGAAATACTCGTGTTACTTCAGGCAAAGTATCACTTAACCACCTAGTCCTCTTTAGAAATATGACACCCTCTGGAAGCCAACAGAAAGGCTTAAGCTGATTTAATGTTGAGCTCTGGGTCAGGTCTATGTGCTACCAAATTCAGAGCTAGGTTTGCACTAGAGAAATTCAGAGAAACTTGCTGTTAATTCAGACTTGGTTTATCAGCTGTCGTGAAGGTGACAGGCTCACAGCCTGCGTCAGGATGGGACATTATGTGTCTAGAAATTGATGTTAGATGCTGCTTGGTTGTGGCATGCTGGGGTCCCGATGCCACCCCTCGTTAGCTCCTCACTAGACTGACATATGTTTCCTCTGACAAGCTGTCATCATGTTCTTCCCCCGGTGTTACCACTTCCCACGTGCTTAGTCTCTGCTCCTGCTTTGGAAAGGCTGCAAATAAAATAACAGCCCTGCTTAAGTGTGCCGTTTTAAAGTCATTATCAGTAATAGCAGGAAATACGTGATTACTGCAGAAACTAAAAAATCTTGGTATATTCATTTAAACCCTCAGGCGCAAAAGCGTTTAAGTTAAACAGCCAAAGAAGTTTTTATGCAATTATTTCTTACATTTCCTCTTCTTATTTCAAAAGCAACTTTCTCTTTTATCCATATTTCTCCAGTTGAGTCATAGATTACGATAATGTAATTTGTAGCGCTTGGCTATGAAGTAGGTGACTCTTCCAGACTGCTTGCTTATGCTTGTTACGGTTTCTTTAAGAGCCCTTTTTGCGTTGAACCACAAACCTTAACCCACAAAACCCAAACCACCTCATGTGAATTTGTGCTTTCTGATCTCTGTCACGTTAAACACTTGCTCCCCTCTGTTTTGTGTACCCAGGCAGTGAGATTACCCCAACCACCACGGGTTTCTTGATGAACAGCCTGATGACTGAGCTCTGCCTGGTGCGTGGCATGGCCTGAGGGTAGAAGGAGAAGAAAACCTGATCTGTTCTTGTACCTTTTTCCTCTAGCAGTGGGAGAGTAGTCTTGCGCTCGTGCTTTGGTGCCCGCGCGGGCAGGCTGGTGTTAGCAGTAAGTGCTCTCCTGGTTGATAGAGCATCTCCAAAGTGGTGTTTCCTCTGTGTTAAAACAGAGCAGTGCAGTCGTCTTTCCTTGAACTCACACTGGGGCGTGGATGTGCTGAAGCACAGCCTGAGCAGGCAGTTTTCAGCCAAGACAGTAGCAGGTGTCTCTGTGCTGAAAAGGAAGCTATCTCTTCACCCTCATGCGGGCAAAGACTTATGCTCACGCTCAGCTTTAGGTGGTCTGAGTTGTCCTGGGTTGTCATGCCCAGAATGACATCCAGAGAACACACGCAGTGCATGACACCTGTGTCTTTACCTGTAAACACGTTGCTGGTGCTAGAAGACAAACTGGAGCAGAAGAGTCCCTGCCGTAGAGACCTTCAGCCTTTCAGTAAAATAGAGATGGGAAGGCTGGAGAAGTTAGTGCATTTATGCAGCTGTAAAACTCACTGCAGCAGGATGAAATTCAGGACTTCTAATGTTCCTCGGTTTTCTCTGGGTTGTATGTTGTTTTCTTTTGGTTGATTGTCTAGACAAAACTGCACAGGAGATCACAGCAGTGGCAGAAGTGCCTAGCAGATCCCAAAACAGCAGCGCAGTCTAAGATGGGCTTGTGTGCTAGAAACAAGGTGTAGTAAATAAAGTAGTCAAGCACTGAAGTATTTCAATGAGTGGAGGTGTCCTGAGATTCCAGCTCATGTTCATGCTTTCATGTGTACAACAGCACTGTCTGTCAGCGCTTGGGGATATGTGTAGCTGGGCGGTAGAGTGTGAGTTGTGGGTCTGATACCCATTTGCATCGCAGGTGGAGAAGACACAAATTAAATGTGGGTAAGATGTCCTCATCCTTTTAGTAGAGCCTTGATATTTGGGTGTGGAGGGTTATGGTCCCTAGGTAACATGGACTTATCGCTTCTTGGCCTTTGTACCTGGAGATACGGTGCCAGGCTTGGACTCTTTCCTTTCTAAGCATCCTTCTGCTTTTTGCCTCTGTAAAATGCAAGGAGTGGTATCTCTACAAGCCTGGGTTTTGCTTTAGTGGAGTGGGCTTGTGGATGGGAAATGGGAAGACATAGAAAATGGAATTCCTCTGGAAAGGTACTGGAAGTAGCTGCTGGCAGAGTGAGCAAGACTGCTCTTGCTCCACTGCTGCTGAGTTCAGGAAGGCCTTCTTCACAAGCAGACATAATAGGCGATGTGAAGAGTGATTTTTATTTTTTTTTTCTCCCCTTCTTTTTTTTTTTCCTCTTGTTTGAACCAAAATGCAATTTAAAAAAAAAAAAGTTGCTTTCCCTCAAGCAAAATTAATTTTTTTCCTGGCAAAATGGAAAGTAAAAATTTGTTTCTGCCTAGCAAGTTGCAAAACCTTGCTTTCACTTGTGGAAACATTTGAAAAATAAATTGCTGTAAGTTTAGTAACAAAATGTCCTCGAGGAATATAAAAAAGACATTCTTCCCTCCTTCAATCATAACAGTTTTGTGAATTTGAGAGAAGTTTCCTCGAACTTCTGCTCCCACACTCTGCTCCTGTCTGTTGATCGCTCTCTTCCACCCTCCCCCACAAAAAGAGAAGACTTGACAGAGATTGGGAGTGTGATTCCTGTTGAGTGAAGGCTGAGAGGGAAGAGGAGCGAGTAATGCTCACCAGGCACTGGTCTTTCCTGACGGATGGGAGCAGATTGCTTACCCTCTGGTAAGGGTCATCTGTCAACTAAGGCAGATTTCAGCAGGTACCTTGAGGCTGGGGCTTGAGAGCCAGGGCTGCTCCGTCCCGCGGGTGCGCCATTGCAACCAGGTGTCACCTGTGGGTGCTCTGTGGGCCGACGTGGCCGCGTCCCTTTCTCTCTGCCACCCCTGCCTCTCATCTAGGTTGAAATGGCTTTTGTGCCCAGTATCACAGTGATCCAAGGAATTCCCGTTTCGAGGACTCCAGTGTACTGTCATTCACTTTTATTTTATTTTTCCTCTTTGGTGCTTTGCAAATGAGGGTTCTCGTTTGTTCCACCCCGTTACGGGAGTCTTGTTCCTGGGACTTGGGGTCTGCAGTGCTAAAACAAAAGTCTCCCCATGGCAATGTTTTCTCCTGTAGTAACAGTGCAGACCACCAGGTCTCGTGCTTTGGGAGCCAGGGGTCACAAGTGATGCACCGTTGCCTTGGAAGGCTCCTCACAAGCAGCACAGAAAGGGCTCTTTAACTCCAAACCTAAAGCATTAGAAAACTGTGATACTGGGGTTAAAACCTCAGAAATAAAAATAAAAACCATGCTTGTTTCTTCCGGGTTTGTGTGCTGGCATGGAGCTGGGTTACCTTTTCCTACAGTCAGGAAGGAGAGATGTTCTCTTGATGGGAACGAGAGCTGAAGCTGTGGTGCTGTCACCTGGCCCCAAGAGCTGAGGGCTGAAGAGACAAACACCAACGCTGGCAAAGCTCCACCTCTGACGCCCACTCTTTAACCAAACATGATTTAGTCTAGGCTGTGTGCCCCTACAGCCTGTATCTCTGGCTGAGGGGGAAATGTGCAACAACCATAGGGTCTGGAAGAGTTCTTCCTTGCTGAGTCTGCCTGCTTGGTTTGTTAGAAATACTGATCTTCCTTTTCACCCATGTTTACCATGGGCCACGCGCAAATACGTTAAGTGCAGACTGTTACAGTGTTGATCTGAAAATGGGTGCGCCCAGCTCACTCACCTGTAATTATCTTTTGAGGGGGTTTGGTTGTTTGGGTGTGGGTTTTTTTGGCAGCTGGAGTGTGTGTCTAGAGCCAAGTTCGGCTTCAGGTGAAATTGGGTCAGCAGAGACATGCGCACGCCGTGTCTCCGCTGTTTACAAGCCTCCCATCCTGTGTTTCAGGTAGGACAGGCCTTGGACACAGGGGAGAGCACCACTTTGTTTTGATCACAGATGTTCTCATTAGCCTACGTCAGAGAAGTTGACCTATGAAAGTTGGAAGAAGCTGCAAGGGATACTTAAAGCTAATTTGCAGATGGTGGAATGTATTCTGCTGCTTGGTTATTCATGCAGCTGTTTTTTTGGAGGGTATTTTTCACCTGTTTGGTCCTTGGAATGATTTCTTGGGCTCCAGAAATTTTCTGCAAACTTTTGAATAACATCTTTCTCTTCTGTCAGTGGAGTTAGATTTAATTTTTTTGTTTGCAATGAACTGAAATGAGAATTTACTTTCCTGGCTCGGAAAATGTTTAATCTTCCTGGTGGCAGTTCCAGTGTCAGTGTGCCACCAAGTGGGTGGCATTGAGGGGAACTACCAGGGAGCAGCAGACCCTTGAACCTAGCAGGGAAAGGTTATGCCAAGAAATGTTTTTAACAGGGAGGCGCCATTTACATTGGAAGAGCTGGCCAAGGGAGTGGAAAATACAGCATCTCTTTCCCCCTTCAGGAGAAGGAAGTGTGTCTTTCTCAGTAATACTCTCCTGCCGTGTGGAGGACACCAGCTGTGAGATGGTCATTGGCGAGCTGCACGTGGGAGCCTTGGGAAGCCCGGTGTTCTCGTGGGTTGTGCCGATGTAGTGTGCATGAAGAGGCTGAGAGCTGGAGCGGTGTCCTTAGGGCTGGGACAGGTGGCGAGGTGCTGAATGCTCCGATGTAACGGCAAGAACACTTGCCCTGCCGGGAGGGCACTGGCAGCCTGGCAGTGCCGCTTGCGCCTGGGCTGGCCGTGCAGACACGTACATACGGTGCTCGTTTGCTGTGGTGTCAGGACAATTATCCTCAGGCTGGGATTTGGCACTGCGAAGTTCCTGGCTCTGGAGTTGCTTTGTGACTTGGTTTTGCTGCTTTATTTGTAAACATGTTCAGCTGCTCTGGAGTTGAAGCCGAGCAAAGCGTGTATTCAAACCCGCCTCGCTTGTGGCTGTGCTGTGGACTCACAGCAGGGTTTGCTTTCTGGGCTGTGTTTTACAGGGCCTTGATCTGTGGGACTGTTGGATTGTAGGATCTCTTTGAAAGAAGAGGTGTTCACAAGTACTTCCTTTAGGACTTTTAATCATCTAAGGGGGTAAGAGCCCAAGTGTCACTGAGTTACGTTAGTTTACAGGGGGGCAGGTTCCTTAGCACCAGCCACTCTGAGGCGGGACCTGTTGTGTACTTACAGCAGGACTGTACCTGGACCACACGCCCAAGGGGAAGCTCAGGACAATTGCTTTTTGCTGGGTACTTAAAAACTCTGACCTGATCTCCAAAATCCTGCAGTTCCCTGGAAAATAGGGCCCTCTCTGCATACACAGGAGGCCAGTAGCATTCTTTTTGCTGAAATTCCGCCAGTATTCCCATGTGATCATGGGTGCGACTCCAGGAGATGAAGCTTTGGGGAGAAAAATAATACACAAGTTCTGTGATTAAAATCAAGAGGTGGCAGTGCTATCTCTCAGTTTATCCTCAGTGTGTTCTCTTGCATTGATAAAACAAAAGAATTAGAAAAGGGAGGGGACCTAAGTGGCAAAACAGCAAAGTAAAACCCAAATCCCAAAAACAGCATCACCTCCTGCAGTTTGTAGGCAGAGGAAAGGTGGTGAACTCCTGCAAGCCCATAGTGCCCTCATCAGAAAGCTGCTGTTTATTTTTGCAGAATGCATCATTGCATGTGAATCAAACAGTTGTAATTAAACCACTACTTGTTCCAATAGAAAAGAATCTCATTAGACCCATTGGCTCCTGGCTTATGAGTACTCAGCCTCCAGCCTTCTGCATCGCAACATGGCTGAGATGTGCACCCGTAGTCTGCAAAATCTCACCTACTGAGACTCATTTGCTTAATTGGTGATACTTGTGGTTATCATGTTCCTGTTGTAATTGTTGTTTCCAGTGGAAATTACTGTATTGTCATATGCTAGCTATGCAATAAGGGCCTTGCGGAGTGTTTATGGAAGATTTGTGTGTCATGCTGGGTGTTGAGTGAAGAACGCCAAAGGATAATTGACTGTTGCTACCCAAGAAGCATGTTAATAGTCTTGAGAAATGATGACAAGAGGGGGGGAAGAAAAAAAAAAAGGGAAAAAAGGAATAATCCTGTAGGGAACAAGGAACAGATCTTAACCTGTACACCTGCTGCTATCACAGACACAGGAGGACATCATCTGAGAGCCAGTCAGAAGTACAACCCAATTTGCTCTTCCTAGTATCCCATTTGTCAAGTCAGTGTTTTGCTTTAGGCTGCCAGTGGGCTTTACGGACAAAACCTGAAATAGGGAATGCTGGACATGGAATTGCTGGCCAGGGGAATTTAGCAATAATAGTGGTAGTGCAGTGGTGCTATAATAGTGGTAGCAATAATAGGGAGCACACAGCTGCAGTACCCCCATAAGGTCTGCATCTGATACCTTGAAGAGATTGTTTGGTGCAGATCAGTCCTTATTGCTTCAACCCCTTGTTGCCCTTTTCATCCCTGTCCCTCCAGGTGCAGTGTGGGTGCTTCCACAGCAAAGTAGATTTGCCAAAATCCAAATGTTAACCTTTTGTATTTCACAGCATTTTGCTAATAATAGGCTGCTTAGTTATTTAGTTTCTGAAGTACAGTGCAAGGGCTTAGGAGAGAGAGAGATAGACTCAACTAAAAATTATTAACCATGTAAGATAGGCATAGATAGGGCTACAGCTTCTGATCTCTTTTTGCTTTCTAGTCTTCATTTGGACTGTAACGAAATGACCTGCCTGCAACCTACATGCTAAATATTGTCTAGATGTGAAATTCTGACCCTGATGCTACCAATCATGGTGAAAGAACTTTGCCTCATACACTAAAGATCCTTGCAGGCCTGTGACTTGAGCATGGGCAGTGCAGGCACTGGGATGCATCCCTGCTGGGAGGGGAGGGCTGTCAACCACAGAGGGAGGTTTCGGTCATGCCCACTTAAACTGGGAAGAGAAAACGCGTTTCTGAACACATGTGGGAGAGCAAAAGCAGGAGGGCACTGTGCTGGCAAGCTGGTTTCTCTGCTGAAAGGATACAGAGCCTAGGTGACCTGTGCCTGCGGGAGCTTCTCATATGTGTCAGAGACCAAAAATGCCCCCACGGCCATCCCTGGCGCCTGAGGACCTGCACACTGAAATGCTCTGCCTGTGGGTATCCTGGTCACGGTTTGCTCTCGAGTGTGCTAAGAGTTTGAAACTTGTTTTGCTGTTTATGTAGGCTTGCCAAACAAATGAAAAATAGATGTGGCAGAATGCTTATTCAACGTAAAGCTGGTCTCTTTTATCCTCGTCTTAAGTTCTTGTTTCCTTTTCAAAGACAGTGATTAGTCTGGATAGAACACAGCTTTCAAACTACGAGCTTTTGAGATTCCAGTCTTATGTGATGGAGCGGGCCACAGTAAAAATAAATATATTTTTAAGGAGAAAAGAAATATGAGGTGGAGCACAGCTGTTTTGCAATGGAACTCAAATATTCCTCAGACGATCTGATGGATTGCGTTTGCATACAATTGCATTTGTCCCCTTTCATGGGGGACGAACACGTTTTTTCAGTTACATCATCTCTAAAGGAGCTGCCTGCTTTATTTCTGGAAAAATGCAGGTAGCAAATATCAACATTCTTCAGCACAAAGAGGAGGAAAATATTTTCCTAAGTATATCATCAACCAGTTGCTACAGTTTTATAGCAAGCACCCAAGTTTAGAACAACGGCAATGGAGGGGAGGAACCCTGTGTCCCTTCTTATGATTATTTTTTCCCCTCTGAAATGACTTTAAAATGCCCAGGAATTTTCTCAGTTTTGTGTTTTGGGCTTTTTTTGTTTGGTTGGGTTTTTTTTGCTCTTTGTATCTAGAGGAATGATACTTGCTTCCTGGAACTTTAAGCAAGCTTGGGTTACTCCTTTTGTTATTGTGTGTTGTGGAAAAGACAGCAGAGATGTTTAAAATACTGAAGAGGGACTGTTGCTTCCAAATCTTTGCATTTAAAAGGTGCTAAGAAGCAAAGCAGGTCTTCAGACATGAATAAATATCATATCGTACCTTTTTGGACTGGGTTTTACTTCTCTGACACCTGAGGATGCCAGGCTGTTGTAGTGCATCGCTCTAGTAATTGGAGAAGTCTTCCGTGAAGCCCAAGACCTAAATTTCTAAGAAGGAGGTGGAAAAAAAATTGTCAAATCAGACTTATTCCTTTCTCCTGGAAGAAAATGTACTTGGATTTTTCTGTGATGAGGATGGCACGCAAAACTGTTGCAGGTTTTTGGGTTTGTAGCTGTGAAAAACCATTGTGGTCCCCTTGTTTGGTGATGCTGGTTCATGCCAGTGGTGGCCTCTTGTCCTGCTGGTCTGCTGCAGGCTCCCTGGGGGAAGGTGGGCAACCTTCTCGCTCCTGGCCCTGCTGCTGGAGGGGGTCTGTAGAAGGGAGCAGCAAACTGAGGTGCTAAGAGGGGTGTTTTCTCTTTGTGGATCTGCTGGGAGATGTGGATTGGGTCCCCTCTGTGCGTTGGCAGCAAGACAGCACAGCTAATACTGACTGTCAGCATAGGGCATGGTTGGACTGTGCTGATGAAAAGTGCGCTGTAAGGAGTTATTACCAATTCAAAATCTGTAAATTGCAAGCGATTGTGTTCATTATACTTTTTGGACCATCTTTCTGATCAAATCAGAGAGTGACGCTTACTTAGCAGATGCAAGCTGCTCGATGCAGCGTGGCCTCATGACATTACTGAAGTACAAATAACGGCTCGCAGCTGTAATAAAAGTAAATGTGTACCAGATGTAGATGTTCTAGATTGGCCAGATACCAGAATAATTTTGTTGTTTTTTTTTTTACATACCTGAATTATTCTTCTGTCACGGTAAATGCAAATTGCCCACTTAAGCGTTTAAAAATATATTGCTGCATTTTTTGTAAAATGTCATAATTCTCCCCATCATCATTTTTCCACCAAACTCCTATTTTGTGGCATACTTCCTGCAACATTTTATTATGCTGCTGGTTTCTCCCAGAGCGAGTGACAGCTGGCTTTTTAAACCATTTTGGAGCTCAGAACAGATGCAAGTTCTCACAGGGCTGCAGAAGTCTGTAAGCCATGGCTGTGCTGTAGCACAAACACAGATTTTGGGAGGAGGACTTCTGAATACTTTAAATTATGTTTCCTGTCTCTTGACAGTAGAGAGATTAAGTTGCCCACCTGTGGGCACACTCTGGGCAGTGCTTTAGGTGATGTAAGTCTGACAGGCTCTGCTGAACACTGTTGATTTACACCAAGTGATGGGTTAGCCCTTGATGGCACACTTTTCGGTGTTCACTTGTGCAGGTAGGACAGATCCAGGTCCCTTGTGCAAAACTTGAGCAAGGAGGGTTTTCTGTAGGATCACAGCAGGTATTCTGGGCCGATGCGTCATTTCCCCTTTCCTACTGCAGGGGACGGACACGGCAGCAGCATCTGCAGCTCTGGCACATGGTGATGCCTCTGGGCTTTGTCGGTACTGGGGTTTTGTGCATAACCAGCCCATCCTCTTGGTCTGTCTGTCAGGAACCCAGAGCACCGAGCGGCCAGCGACTGGGGTTCAGTGCTCCTTGGCATGTCTACGACATGTTGACCTACTGGTTTGCTCACCCTGTGTGCCTTCCAGCAGCTCCTCCAGTTCGAGGTCCCTGTGACAGTAAGGTATAATGTGTGACTTGCAAAAATCTGTGTGCTGGCTTTCACTTTCACGCTTGTCAAAACAAATGCTCATAGTTGCGCAGTACCATAAAACCAGCCCCATATATCAAGGCAGAGGTAGAAATTGCTAGTTTGAGATTTGAGGCTTAAACAGTAAGATTGGCCTTTCTAATAATTAACTAACTCCATTGAAATTCATGTTGCTATGGGCCATACTGGTATTGTCTTTAGTGCAGCCAATAAGAGATTGGTGCTTTTTTTTAAAAAAGAAAGGAAAACTCTATGCTACAGTAAATTTTTGGGTGTTAAGAATTTTGTACTTGCGATACCAAGGAATCTGGGACTGACGTCATTTGTCTTGGTGACTTTTGATCCCAAGCCTTGTAAAATTCACTGTCCTTGAGACAGTCTGTGTGTTTGCTCTTCTCATTAAAAATACTGTGCATATTTGTGTACCTTGAGTGATAATCTTCAACTTTGACTTTCTTTGCAGATGATATTGGTACGCCAAAGGCTTAAACCCCTCAAATTCTGGCTTAGGTTACATGGGGTCAGGTATTCCAGCTCCTGCAAGAACTGCAAGAGAGCCTACTTTGACGTTTCTCATTCCAGTGACTTGTTTTTGTTCAGACAGAGTATGAAGTTTGTGATCAAATCACACAGAGGACAGTCTTTCTGAACCCAAATAATGGGTAGAGGTACTGCGCTCAGACTCCAGAGGTGTCGGGGTGAAGCAGGGCTGTGGGAAACGTCAGCTCTGCAGAAGTGTGTTTCGTGGTTATAGGCTATTGAAAAGGGAGGCCTGGGATGGAAATGGAAATTCAGTCCTAGCTATAGCAGGTTTTCTGGCTCAGGTGATTTTGTGTGAGTTTATGCTATTTTTAAAGGGCAACTTCACAGGGCATGTGCTGAAATAGAAAATGTTTTAAAGGATTCTCAGGTTTTGTGAGGTTCTGCGCAGCTCGGAGAATTACTCCATTGGATTTGGGAAGGGTGCTGGCGGTAGAGGGCATTGCCCTTTATGTTTGTATTTTAAAATTGGGAATAGAAAACCTTGGTGGTCTGCGATGGCAGGCTGAAATTTTGTGTTGGTGTAGTTCCCATCTCCTGGGCCAGGCTCCGAGTTTAACTCCCCTGTGTCTCTTCCCTGTGCAGGCAGCGTGCCAGCGTTACTCCTGCCTGCGAACAGGCGGCGTTCCGTGTCCGTCGGAGGCCGGCCTGCACCTTCCCTCCAAGCAACCTTCTAGCAGAGATGGAGACTTGCGGCCTTCTGATCTGGCCCAGAGCTGGTCCAAGCGCCCACTAATGTTTAACTTTTAGTCAATGACAGGGAAGAGGTGTAAGGCCCACGTGAGCACCGAATGTGCTCGTTGCCTCCGGTGCATGCTGAAGGGATAGGGACTTGGTGGGGAAGGATGGCTATGTGTACTCCGGCTGCACCGGAGCCCTCGTCTTTTACAAGCGTGACACTTATGGCCAAGGAAAGGCGTCTTGGGGTGGCGAGGTGCAGCTCTGATGGTGTAGCTGTTTCCACAGCAGGTGCTTCCCCGGAGAGAGGCCGTGAGCCGTCCCCCGCTGGCCTGGGGAGACAGTGCTGGCACAGCCCAGGGCCCCCCGGCCGGCTCGATATGCCTGAAAAACACTGTCTCCATGGGATTAAAGGCTTGTCAGTGCTGTGTGGCCTTTTGTTTAGCAAATGACCTCTGCCAAAGGGCAGGAAGTAGTGTCGGTGGGGTTGCTCGTCTGAAAAATGTCACCAGGGATGGAAACGCTGGTAGGTTTGAAAGGAGGTGATGGAGAGAGCTAGGTCTGGGCTGGGCTGTGCTCAGGCAGAGACCTCTGGAGAGCAGCCTGGGCTGGAGCTGGCGGCCAGAGCTGCTTAAACTTAAAAATGAGGAGCAGCTGAAGTAACTGAGGTTGTTTAGCCTGGAGAAAAAGAGGCTGAGGGGAGACATTATCGCTCTCTACAGCTACCTGAAAGGAGGTTGTAGAGAGGTGGGGGTCGGTCTCTTCTCACAAGAAAGAGGCGATAGGACAAGAGGAAATGGCCTCAAGTTGCACCAGGGGAGGTTTAGACTGGATATTAGGACAAATTTCTACACCGAAAGGGTTATCAAGCATTGGAACAGGCTGCCCAGGGAAGTCTTTGAGTCGCCATCCCTGGAGGTATTTAGAAGACGTGTAGATGTGGTGCTGAGGGATGTGGCTTAGCGGTAGTTTTGATAGTGTTAGGTTGGTGGTTGGACTTGATAATCGGAAAGGTCCCTTCCAACCTAAATGAGTCTATGGTTCTAAACAAGACACAATGCAGCTGAGCACAAGGGACCACCAGCCCTGGGGGTTGTTGCCCTCTGGACCAGCTCTGCTGGCAGTGGGAAGGTCTGCCATCACGGTTTCGCCATCTCTGCCCAGGTGAGGCATGACCACCTCAGCTGGGTTCTGTCAAAGGGAGCCCACCGGCAAGCTGCCCACCCGTGACCGGGTGGTGGTCAGGAGGAGCTCTGCTGCCAAGACCCCTTCGTGCAACTTCAGGCCTATTGAGGAGCCTTCCACAATAAAAATATATAAATTTTTACCCTGTTTTAAAGTCTTTGTGCTGCCAGACAGGTAGAGGGAGTAAGCTTGGAGAAATGGAGAAAATCAGGGCAAATAGTGATAAGCGCATGCTTTAAATTTTGGCGTGTCCATGGTATTTTGTAGATTGAACATGAATGTGTAAACGAGGGCCTCCAGCCTTAATTTAAATTCCAGTGCCTTCAGGGGTGAAAGCTGATGTAACTCCAAGATCTGTCCCAGGACAAGTCTTTATTAGAGATTCTGTTTTAAATTTGGTATTTTTGAGCTATTACTGTAAAAGAAGAAAAATAACATCTGGCTCCATGTTACAAAGTGGATTTTTGTTGCTTGTTTTTCAATTCTTGCCAGTAGTAAGTATTTAAAAATCAAAGGTCCAGATTTTCCACTGATGTAAATTGTTACTAGCTCCATTGACTTCATTGAGTTTACACTAGTCTTAAATTGCTGAGGATCTAATACATCCCAAGTCAAGATTTAATACAGTCAGGATGGAGTCTTTATCATCTGTTGTTTGCATTTTAAGCAGTGCTTAATTGTATAGTTTTTATACACAGACACGTGCATAAACTCACGCATGCACAGAATAATAGTTTTATATATTAATGCTGAAACAGTTTAATTTAGTGCACAGCAGTGGGTAAAATAAAAGTATTTAATTAAAATGGATTTTTTCATGGACTGCAGAAAGTATTTTCCAGATTAGATATTAGTTAGCCATATGTGCAAGTTCTTTATTTCCATGCTGTCCCTGTTAGGAAACAGAGAGATGAGGTTTTTTTCTTTCTTGAAGCTGAGGCAGAAGGGCTCCCTTGCTGCCTGATGCTGGTGGTGAGTGAGCAGGTGGTAAGGAAGAGAGCTCCCGCTTTGGTCCAGGCCCTCCAGAAAGATTTGCACTCGTGATGGGATCAAAAGTCTTTTGTGCTAGGCATGATAACACCACACAGAAAAGTCTTCTATGCCACTCTTACAGCCCGAGTGGATGAGGTTTAAGGCAGGAGGTAAGAGAGGTGAAGCAACTGATGCCCCAGGCTGATTGAAAAGCCAGGGAGAGCAGCCGTGTTCTCTTCCCCAGATCAGTGCTATTCTGTCCCAAAGCCTCAGCAGAGGTGATAGTTGTCATCCTTGCTCAGTGTGTTTGCAGCCTGCTCTGCCGCCAAAATCTGTGCGCCGAGTGCCGAAGCTCAAGTAGCCAGCACCTCTTGTACACTTGATGAGTTAACGTTACAAGTACAGAACTGTCTGTAAAAGCAGGGCATACTCTGTGCAAAAATAAATAATAATAAAAAAGGGTGCTAGCTGCTTTGACCTTTCAAACCAGGTAAACATCCGTGCATGCCATAGTCACCTGCTTTGTTGGGGTTTTGGCTGGAGTTCGCAGCATGGAAAGCCTCTTTGTTCCATGTTTGCTCATCCAAAGTTAATGGGAAGTTTTCATATTTGTTTACATTTCCATCCCAAATTGCAGAATTTTAGGATATTGTCAAATATCCTTTAAAGGCCAAATGGTACTGGTGCTTCTCTGAAAAAAGTAGCAGTTCTGGGGGAGCTCTTACCCCAGATCATATCACCAGATATCCAGCTGCTTCTCTGTCAGGTCGAGCCTTCTGCTGCCCTGTGCGCGTCCTCCAGACTGACTTTTGTCACTTTGCTGGTGGCTGAAGTTGGTGGCCAGCTGCTGCAGCTTTCTGTCCCCACCAGCAGTCTCAGGAGCAGAAGGTATCCCCTACCCATAGGCATGAGGCTGGATGAGGAACCTGCCAGGAGCTTCAGAGGTTACTGCACAGCAGTGGTTGTATGTCTCTGTTGTAGTGGGGAAATGCTTTGGAACATACCCTTTTCTTGATTTTATATGTATATTTATATGCATTGCTGAAAAGAGAGATGGGGAGGAAAAGAAAATGAGCAGTCATGACCAGCATATTCGTAACCAAAGACAACCCTGAGTCTGCAGCCTGATGAATACAGAAGCACTGTTAACCCAGGCTTCTGGTGATGGACATGCAGGTGCTGACGGGCTGAATGACCACTTCTAATTAGTAGTCATTAATAGTCTCGGAAGAAACTGACTGGAGAGTTAGCTTCTGTGCTGATGACTGTGACTCCAAGGTGACCTGAACACTGTGATGCTCTGTCCTTCTGTGGCTCGGCAAGCTATCCATGCTCTGGCTGAGTGACATTACCTGCTGGAGCGTCCTGGTAATTACCCACCACACCAGCTTCATCTAGTGAAGGGCTGTTATTAGTCATGAGCAAGAGATGCCATCTTCCCATCTCTTAATTGATGGGAGAAGAAAAGGAAAGGAGGAGGTGATAATTGTTTTGTGTTAAAACAGAGATAATTACTGCTATAGAATTCCACTAGGAAACAAAGCAGCAATTAATTATTCATCGTCACAACTCAAATGTGGATCGGCAGAGTCACGGTTCACGGCTTCCTCTGGGCTGGTTTACTGGAGGGCAGTGGAGGAGCAAGCCTTCACCTCCTGTCGCTGGGAGCCCTGTGCTTTGCCACCCGCTTGCGTGGATGGCTCCCTCAGAAGGATGCTGTTTTGGGGTCTGTTGGGGCAGCTGCCAGCAGAAGGTAAACGTATTGCTCCAGAAAACCTGGCTGCAACCCGAGTGCCTTAGGGGTAGAGCACGCCTGCCTGTGTTTGTGGTAAGACATGGCCTTATCCATGTGACACAACTGGGTCAGCACAGCTGAAGAAGGGCCCTGTTACGACAGGGGGGCTGGTCAGGCTAAAGGTCATTCTGATACTGTCTTCTAGCTCCATCTGTGTCCAGTGCTACATTCACGGGGAAAAATGCAAGAAAAGCGCGAGATGTTTTTACCACTGGGATTTGGGCTGATGAGTGACATTGGCCCTGATCTACTCTTGCATCTCCCAGTAATTCGCAGCGTAAGGAGTCAGTGACTGGTTTCTCTGTATGAAATAGCTCTTCGTGCTTTATTTTCTCTGAGAATTTGAGTGCTTTCTGAGCCCTGTGTGAGCCTTTGCCATCTGCAGCCCTGTACGGCCAGAGCTTCGCTGCTGAACTGTGCCTGTTGTGAGGACATCTCTCTGACAGAGGAAAAGGGAAGGAATAAACAGATTTGCTGTGCTGGGGGTGTCAGCTAGCAGAGGTGGTATCACACAGTGAGCAGGAGGACTTTAGAGGACATCCTCTAGGGCAGTTGGTTGCTGTGGGGACCCTTGGTGAGACTGAATGCAGGATGCAGGGATGCAGCAGCTTTCCTGTAGCCGTAGCAACCGATAGGGATGTAGTGGTAACTGCTATCATCACCAGACCGGTAGGCATGGAAGAGAGGTGTAAATGAGTGTGGCAATGGCCAGGCAATGAGCTAACCCATAGTAATCCAGGTGAACCACAAGTAAGATACTGTGTAGCACCTGGTGGGAGTCCCCTGATGGCTGTATTGCCAGGGTCATTTCTGGCATGCATCCACACCAGGCACACGGGGCCAGATGGATGGACACCCAGGACCAGACTCCTCTGACCGGGAGATGTCCTCTCTTGTTGATTCTTTCATAGATTTATTGAACTCCTCCTTGAAACCGCCCACGTGTGGTTCCGAAATCCCTGTTGCGCAGACAAGGCTTTTGGCGCTTGTCTTTCCCATTCAGATGGGATGATGGGGCCGGGTTTGCCCCTGCTCCTCTGAGTGGGTAGCACACAGAGGCAAGGTCTGGAAGGCTGTGCCCCCAGCAGCGCCGGCATCTGCAAACACTCTGGCAGCCCCCTCAAAGCTGTGAGGGGTGGGCAAGGGGTTGGCAAGGAAAGCTCAGAAGAGCAGTGGACATGGCAGTGCAAATAAATGCCACCACAGGATCTGTGTCTTAAAGTGACGTTTTTGAATACCTACTGAGCCTGAGGCTCCTGTGCGTAATGCTAAGCCTCCCTCTTTCACCTGTCCCCTTTCCCGGTAACTGGGATTACAGATTTAATCAGGATACAGGAGCTGACAAATAGTTGGACTGGGTGATGGAAACTTCCACTGAGCCACCACCGCTCGTCTGCTGGGGGGAAGCCGTCAACGGGGAAATCGAGCTGTTCGTGCTGCCTCCATGCTTGAATTAATTTTATGTTCTGCTTGCACTCACGTTCCTCCTTTTGACATTTCTTTCCCCGCTCCCTTTTCTTCAAAAAAAATTCTAAGTGAAGCTTTTGTTAAAAGCCAGGGCATCTCCTGCCCTACCTCCACTGCATCCATGCTGGATGCATTTGGATTGGATCACTGTCTCCTGGGAAAGGTTTGCAGGGATATTTAACTTATCTTCGGTATAGAATTAATAAACAGGTTAGCATGCTGGAAGGTGAGAGAGGACCCAGCAATCTATAGCTGAGTATGTGTATGTGTCATTACTAATAATCTGCCCTGACAAGTTTCCTTGAAACTGTTTGGTGGTGTTTGGGCATTGCTGCAGGAGACTTCGGTGCACAGGCACGCATGCATCCATGTTCCCAAGCACACGTGCACGCAGTATGAGTGCATAAGTCTTATTTCCTCTGAAGAGCAAATTGAACTGCTTTGCCCAGTAAGTGACAGTGCCAGTAAAGATGGGATTGACATTTCCCTGGCAAATTTTTCCATGTAGGAAATTCCCTGCTGTTTAGAGTCTATAAATCGGGATCAGATGGCCTTTTAAGGGAGTGTGCTGTCATTCAGTGTTTCCCATCCTATTTTGACTTTGCAGATTCTTGACATATTCCCAGTGGAGGTGCAGACTTGCCTGCAGCAAATTCAACTGGAAAAAGAAAAAAGACTGGCTTTGCTTTCGCTCCTTTTCCCAGCCCTATTAAATCAGACTGTGGTCCCACTGAGCCCTCCCCAGCCAGCAGATTACAAACCGCTGGTTGCTCAACCACTAATGGCTGAAGCACTGGTCCAACCATGGGCCCAGGACTACTGGGTGAAGCCCAGGCGTCCTTTTAGTGAGGGACAGAGCTCTGCAGAGGACCCCTCTGAGCACCCTGCTTACGAATTCAGTGCAAATAGGATGCTGCAAGTCCCCACCGAAACTCAGCCGAACAGTGAGGTGGTAGGGTTAAAGCAAAACCTGTTGCCTAATTTCAGAGAGATATTTGCCAGCAGATCAGACTTAGTTTACTGTCTTAATTTTCTACTCCCACAAGACTAGTGGAAAAACACGTTCTTTGTAGTTTGTCTGCAGAACTTGAAGAAATACGTGAACTGTTAAAACTGATGTTGCAGTGAGCGATTAGATGCATGGAGAACTGAAATAAATAAAGAGTTTTGTGCTTGGTGCTTTGAAGGTAATAGGCTGTATTCCTTGTCAAGTTTGTTACTCTGTGTTGATTACCGCGTAGGCACTGTAAATTGCGGAAGTGGGAGGTTATATACCATACAGTACTGTGGCATATATATGCCTTTTGGAAAGGATGGGCTGTGGGAGGATCAGGAAAGGTTCGGCTTTATGTTGTCTGTTTGACAAGCTTTACTGCACAGCAGCAAAGTCTGGGGTGCTCAGGTCTGCAGAAATGAGGTCGACTGAGATTCAGGGTAAACAGAAACTAACTGGAAGGTAGAGCCTGCTCCCTGCCCACTGATTAACTTACAGAACCTCAGATGTCGTTGTCAGTGCAAATTCATCTTTATTTCTTGATATGCTTAATGGCAGGCATGATGTGACAGCCCTGGTCGTCTACATCAGAATGCTGACGCAGGCAAACAGAAACATGTGGGGATGTTGTGTAAATGGCTGTAAACTGTTTCTGTAGGGGTGAAAATAGTTACAGAAAAGTGAAAAGACTTGCCTTTATCCTTCTTGTCATCTTTTTATTATTTTTTTTGGAAAACATTTAATTGCTCTTCGGTGTAATACCATTTTGTTACTAAATTCACTTGAATTTTAAATGAAACACATTTGCCCACTTTTTAATTCTTGAATAAGAATACTTGAAATCCTTAAAATTTCCAGCCTTGTAGAATTTGATATATATATATATATATATATGTTTGGGTTTTTTTTTTAAACCTTTGGATCACTGAAAATTGTTATTTGGCTTTGTCTAAGTATACTTTTCCAGTATTTGGGCATGTCAACGAACCAGCAGGGGATGTTGCGCATCACTAGCCGTGTTGTTACTTGGACAGGATTCCCAGGTCCCCCAGCTCTGCTCTGTTTGTAGGTGGGGTTTCTCCAGCAGAAGACATACTAGGCTGAGAAGTGCTGCAGCGTGTGACACCCTGCACCTTGTGCACAAGGATTCTGCGTACCTTCCCATGAGGCGGCACGGGGTGGAGGGGTCTGGCACAGGCTCCATTTGTGGCAGCCCACAGGTCAGGCCTTCATAACAGCAGTGCTGTTGATGACACAAAACTGGGAAGAGTGGCTGACACACCAGAAGGCTGTGCCGCCATACAGTGAGACCTGGATGGGCTGGAGAGTTGGGTGGAGAAGATCCTAATGAAGTTCAACAAGGGCAAGTATAGGGTCCTGCACCTGGGGAGGAATAACTCCATGAACTGGCCTTGTTGCACAAAAGTTGACCATGAGGCAGCAATGTGCCCTTGTGGCCAAGAAAGCCAGTAGTCTCCTGGGGCACATTAAAAAGAGTGCAGCAAGCAGGTTGAGGGAGGTTATCCTCCCCCTCTACTCTGCCCTGCTGAGGCTACATTTGAAGTACTGTGTCCAGTTCTGGGCACCCCAGTTCAAGGAAGACAGGGAACTGCTGGAGAGAGTCCAGCGGAGGGCTACAAAGATGATCAGGGCAATGGAGCACCTCTCTTCTGAGGAAAGGCTGAGAGACCTGGGGCTGTTCAGCCTGGAGAAGAGAAGACTGAGGGGATCTCATCAATGCTTATCAATATCTAAAGGGTGGGTGCCAAGAGGATGGGGCCAGACTCTTCTCAGTGGTGCCCAGGGACAGGACGAGAGGCAACAGGCACAAGCTGGAAAACAGGAAATTCCATCTGAACATGAGGAGAAACTTCTTAACTTTGAGGGTGGCAGAGCACTGGAACAGGCTGCACAGAGCAGCTATGGAGTCTACTTCTCTGGAGATATTCAAAACCTGGCTGGATATGTTCCTGTCCAGCCTGCCCTAGGTGAACCTGTTCTGGCAGGGCGGTTGGACTAGATGATCTCCAAAAGTCCCTTCCAACCCCTACCATTCTGTAATAAAATGAGACCAGGTGTTCCTTGCACCATGGTGGCCATCAACTTAGGCGCCTGCTGTGAGTGAGCTGTGCTTGCAGCTTTGTGCCAGCTCGCGGGCTCTCCCTGCCAGATGCTGCACTGCCGCTCGATGGTTTGGGTGCTCTTCTGCTTTGGGTGATGAGCCTGCCTTTTGGGGCACTGGGCAGTTATCCAGCCGAAAGGGCATGCTGTAGGTAAGCGCTCACTGCTGTCCTCAGCTTGGCGCTGAGCAAAGGGTCTTGGAGGGGGAGCTTCACCAGAGTGCTGTTTTGGCCACTGCAGCTCTTCTGCTTGCACGTCTCAATGTGAAGGTGTCCGCGTGTGGACGTGATCGTTCCGGGTATGACGCAGCCTCCTCTCAGCCCTGGAGACTGGAGTGTCCGCTTGGGAGGCAGGGCAGCAAGGCCCAGGCTTTCTTCTCCCAAGTAACAAGCAATAGGACAAGAGGAAATGGCCTCAAATTGTGCTAGGGGAGGTTTAGATTGGATATTAGGAAAAATTTCTACACCTAAAGGGTTATCGAGCATTGGAACAGGCTGCCGAGGCATGTGGTAGAATTGCCATCCCTGGAGGTAATTAAAAGACGGGCAGATGAGGTGCTGAGGGACATGGTTTAGTGGTGGTTTTGTCAGTGTTAGGTTGATGGTTGGCCTTGATGATCTGAAAGGTCCCTTCCAACGTAGAGAATTCTATGATTCAAAGCAGTTCACTGGCTGCAGACTCTTGTCTGCAGATTGAGGGTGGCTGCAGAGAAAGCTGTGTTGTTTGAACTCTTTTAAGGGGGTGCCGAAGCGCAGTTGTTGGGCAGGCAGCGAGTTTCTAAAGCGGGAGATGAGGGTAGCTCCATCACTTTTTGGACGGAAATACTTTGTTTCCAACATTGGCTGCAGCTCACAACTTTAGAGAAGCATTAAATCCTGAAGCAATTAAATGTATCAGCAAAGTGGGATTTTTTTTTTCTTTTGTGAGATACTTTGCCAGCTGTTGTTTATGGGGGAAAAAAAAATTAAATCCTTTTTATGGGAACTGTTTTTAGGTTTCTTTGTGTTTGGGGCTGATTTATACATTATGCATTAGTATGGGAAGGCAAAATATTTATTTACCAGCATGAATATTTAGAGGAAGAATAAGTGGGAATCAGTGAAAAGTGTATATGGATAGTTTAGCTAGAGATCCAGAAGAACATTACCAGTATTAGAAATGGTACAAAAATTAAATTTTGAGGGAATAATAAGACAATAAAATGGCCTTAAAATCACTCTTTCAGTTGCAGTTAAGAGGAGTATATTTAGACCGAGTAGGTATCCCCATCCAACAGCTGACACCTGAAGAAGACAACCTGGAGGTCAAGACCACCTCCAGGAGGTCAAGCTTTGTGTGAGGCATGGGTTACTCTGGATATTCCCTCTGTGCTGCCAACTCTCTGGAGGTAGGAGAAGTCTCAATGCTGGAGCCAGCATGACTCCTCTCCTCCCAGTCCCCGTGCGCTGGGCAGGACCATCGATCCTTGCCTGCATTGCACCCCATTGTAGGCGATTGTGAGCTGTGGGAGTGTGCAGAGTTTGCTCTGAAGCTGTTTTTCTGGGAAGGGATACGGATGGAGCAGAAAAGCCATGGTGAGATCAGAGTTCACCACCTTCTATATGTCTGGGTCACCCCTCTGCCTGCATGGCCTCACGCTCCTCACTGGGCTCCGTGGGCTAGTGCATGAAGACATCAAAACTCTGATGTCTTTCCTGGATTATTAGGACTAACAGCAGTTCGGTAATTCCTCTGTTGCTGGAGGACCTGCTTTCATGGAGCCCAAACAGAGAAGGGGGAAAATGCTGAATTTTTTGTGACTGGGTTGACTGTGTTTGGATTAAACCAAGCAGGAGTGAGTTTTCTTTGCTTAAGTCTGCTGAATTATATTTTCTGAGGTACTTCTTTCGTAAAGCACTGTTCTGAGAAATACATGGTTCTTTATGTCATTCCCTTTTCTTTTTGCTTGCAATGAAAGAATTTTGATTAGAGCTCTTGGTAAGCAGCGTGTCATTGTTTTGTATGAGGCACGCCATAGGAATAATGCTGCTATAGGAGGAGGCCCCAGACTTGGAGAAGTTAATTATATTGCTTGCTGATTGCAAAAAATTACCACCAAATGATAGTTTATGAGAGCTGGGCTATCTTAGGAACAAATGCTGTAAGTGGGTTGGAGCATTGCAAAAAATAAACAATGCAGGGGAAAAAATAAGTCCTTATGGTTCAGAACACCAGCTTTGAAACAATGGTTGTCGAGAAGTGACTTTTCCCTGGGAGCAGGTCCATCACTGCTCCGGCAAGTAGCTGGTATCAGCTGGTGGGGCAGGCAGCTGGAGGCTTGTAGCCAGCCCCACGGTGAGGGGCTGGCGCCGTTGTTGGCAGCAGGTGGTGGAGCAGGCAGCTTTGCTGGGCTTCCAAGGGATGGGGGCTCAACCCATGTGCAGAGCCTGTTGTTTCCCAGAGAGATGAGCCATGCATGGCTAGTTGTGGGAGCTCACCTCATGCTGTCATCTAAACAGCCTTAGCAACTTGGGTTTTAGTTCCTGGCCCATGAGATAATACAGCAGTGCAGAGAAGCTGTGGAAAACTCTTTCAAGTTCCTGGAAGTTTTATCCTGGCTTTCAGAACCACTGGTGGTTGTTTGCAAAGTTCATGTTAACGTTGGGAAAGCACTTGCAGGGAGGATCAAGCATGGAAATTCCTCTTCCTTGCTAGGGAGGAGTGTGTGCCCTGACTTAGGAGCCTTCCCACATGTTGGCAAGTAGTGGCATTCCTTCTTGAGCTGGAGCTGACTGGGAAAACATGATGTAGGGAGAAAATCGGCAAACGCTATCTGCTGTTAACGTGGAGCTGAATAAATTCAGGGTCACTTGCGATAGCAGGCAACAGGCTCAGCTCAATAGTTCCTGGGTACCTTGTGCTCCAAAGGCCACGTTTTCATCACAGACTGAAGTTTACAAAGTTTGATTGTTTAAAAAAAAGAATGGTGTTTCTCCACAGATGCCCAGAAGAAAAACAAACAAACCCAGAACCTCAGGACTTGGCTGGAAATTATAACATGAATTTGAATGAAATACAACTACCAGCAAGTGAACCAAGCTATGAAACCTGTGAGCAATATTTCAACATGATGCGTGTTAAATAGATAAGTTGCAGGCCTTTTCTAAACAGAGTTGCTGTGGAAATGAGGGCTGACCTTTAGCAGTTGCAGAATAACACCACGTCCTGTTCCCTGGAAATGCTGCAGGAACACATGCAGTCAACAGCGATAAATAAAGGATCACAAAGGCTGAGATTTTTTTCAGGGTTTTGTAGCTCGGCTAGAGCACTAACACCGAAAAGGCGCGAGTGCTTTGGGTGGTCAGGTTGATGAATTTATGGAGGGGAGGAGGTGAAAGCAAAGGAGCCGTGTGTGCCCCTTTGGCAGAGCGGTGGCATGGGACAGGCTCTCCCAGGCTGCCCAGCATACATGAAGTGGTTGCCAAAGATGTCCCTGTTGTGTGTGGTGACGCTTGGCCATTTCACTTCATTTCCAGGCAGGTTGCATGAGGCAGCTGCTGTTGGCCATTTTGTCTCTGACTGTGGTTTCAATTGTCCTGTTCTCACACTGCATAATGATGAAAATACTTGCAGAGCTGCTCTTGGTCTAGCAGAGAACGTGGGGGAGAAAACAAAGCAAAAACACCTTGGGCTTTTTGCCCCAGTGGGAGATAAGAGTGTTTTTCATTTCTTTGAGGGACGACTTGAGTGAATCACGTCTGGTCGGCAGGAAACAGGCAGTGAAAAGTGGCAAGCCCAGAATCCAGAAGGGTTTGTGATTGTGCCTCTAGAAAGCGTTACTTTCAGCATGTCCTGAAATAGTAATGTTTTGATAATGTTTTGGGGGTAACTAAGCTGGGATATGCATGTAACTATTAAAATCGTGAATGCCAAAAAAGGGAATCCACGCTAAGCTCAAAAATATGGACTCATCATTTAATTTGAATAAATGTTACCATTGTAATTTGGTTTTGTTGCATTGTGCTATAGGCTTTTTGGCAGGGATTTCATGGGAGACGAGAAAACAGCAGTCCGTTTAGTAAGATGTTTCCCTCAAGCCTTTTTGAGACTATTCTCTTAGTTTTGCCAAAGCGTATGTGATGCATTCTTCAAAAATCCATTTTGGGCTCTCCAGCCTCCCACTGGAAACTGCTCTGGAGGGTGAATGCAATGTGGGACAAACCAGATCTGCACATCTCTCTGCAAAGAGTGATTAACCGTTCGTCAAGCTGCTGTGGGACAGTCTCTGCCCCCGGTGCTGTTGTATCATGCCGGGCTGTTGCTCTCGCAACTGAGCCCAGGCTCTGGCGGGACAGGACAACAGCCGAGTCATGCGGATATTGCCAGGGTGTCTCTGTTGGTGCTTGCGCGTTATCCCTGGTCACCCCACCTGGGACCTTTGTTTGGCTCCCTTGACAGTTGGCGATGGAGAAGAAATGCCTCTGGGTTGCTGGCCTGGGTGTGAGTGTGGCAGCTGGGGCCACTTGCCATGGCTGGCAGCATCCCTGACCTGGGGTACCCCGATCATCCCCTGGTCCTGTGCCACTCCCTCACTGGAGGGTCCCCAGTTGCCCCCTCTTCTGTCTGATTTTTCCTGTGCTGGTCTTGTCGGAGCCATTCTTACCCACAGAGGGGGAGCGTTTGCAGTGAGTGGTCAAACAGCAGTGTGTGGTTAATTGGAAAGTCATTAGTACATTGGTGCGACAGTAGGTGTCGCTTCACCTGGGTGCTGTGAAGAGCAGAGCTCAGATGTCGCTGG
This sequence comes from Stercorarius parasiticus, assembly GCA_013396915.1. Lineage (NCBI taxonomy): Eukaryota > Metazoa > Chordata > Aves > Charadriiformes > Stercorariidae > Stercorarius > Stercorarius parasiticus. The sequence goes on along the minus strand of VWZL01001511.1, from coordinate 213,353 downwards.
TCCCCATCCGTTCACCGGGGCTGTGGTAGGGAGTTGTCCCAGGATGCTGGAGATTTGTGGCCGAAAACCAGGATGAAGAGCCGTGGGTTAAATCCAGTAAGACAGGATTTGCCCCATCTACTTAGCTGGTTCTTGCAGTTCAAGGAGCAAAAAGTAGAAGTCCTGGCTGTTTCTGTTTCAGGGGACATAATTTGTATGATCTACAGTAAAGACATAATTAGATGGGGTGGTCCTTGAAATTAGGACTGAACTAAACGCTTCGGTGTTCTCTTACTTTTACACACAGATACTGAACCCAGACAAAATCATTTCACATTTCTGAGCACACAAAATCAGTTTATAGCCCTTACGTAAGGGTGTGTCATAAATGCCCTGGACGAAGAGGATGATTAAGAATGCAGAGCCCTTTAATAGGGAGAGTTTCTCAATTTCTTTGAGGGAAATAAAACCACAAGGGCATTCCCTTTGCTTGGATTTTAAATTAACCCAGAGTTTAATTTGTTGCATTCATTTTAGTTCATCAGCTAGGCAAGGGTGAGCTTGGGTGGAGATACATCAGAAAATTAAGCTTTACCTCTTAGAAAAAAAACGCAAAGCCTTACAGCTGCTGTTATGCAGGAATTACAAGGTTGGTTGGGGGCGGGGGGGAGGAGGAGATTTTTAAGGCTAGTAGATTTCTTCTTTTTATTTTACTTTCAGGTTTGGGGAACATTTTCAAGCTCTTTTGTGCAGCCATGAGGACTCAGGAATGCTTTTTGCTTCTTTGGTTGGTTTTGTGGTTTTGTTTTTTTAACTTCCTTGTGATGAAAATGGGTATGATCCTCCAGTTGTGTGAGGCGGCACAGAGCGAGGGCTGCAGGCAGTCCCGTAGGGTGGGCCAGCACATGGCTCCTGCCACTGTCTGGGATGAGGTGGGGATGGGGATGTGCCTCGGCACTTGGCTGAAGGCAGCCAGGAACGTGTGTCCCCTGAAGAGCCATACCAAGCTGTTCAAAAGCTGTTGGAGGTCAGCATCCAGTGGGTTTTGGGGCCAGCTGTCTGTGGGATTTCTGTTCGGTGGGAGAAGTCTCTTAGGTGCTGATGGCTTTTATTCTGCAGAGGCAAAGGAGCCGCGTTAGCAGCTCAGCTCTTGCACCTGTAGGGTGAGATGAGGAGCGCAGGGAGCTGAAGGGCACCCGGATGTCCTTAGCCATTTTGTCCCAGTTCTCCCAGAATTTGGTGCTTGGGATACTGCGCACTCAGCAGAGGATGCTGGGCTCCGGTGCTGAGAGCCACAGGCATATGGCAGTGGTAGGAGCGGTTTCCATGGTAACCTTTCAGCAGCATGACATCACCAGCACTGTCACATTTAAGCTTTTCAAGGCTTTTTGGATTTCAGGGCTTACATAACTTTGGAGAGGTTAGGCTGGGGCTTGGATCTGATCAGTATTCGGGGTCTTAGTTGAATTAAATTTTCTTAAAAAAAACCATACCCAATTCAAAAGCAGCCAGGTTCGGCGGCAGCGGTGGCTGCAGTGGTGGTGACAGTATGGGGGCAGCTCTCGGCTGGGCAGGGGCCGAGCAATGGGAGAGACGTGCCCTGCTGGGGGAATAGCTGGGGTGGCCCCTGCGGCGGCTGGCTTCCCCACTCTGGATCAATGAGGCCACGGGGGCTTTGCTCCCTTCCTCTCCCTGGCAAGCCCACACCTGGCTGGTTGTCACGCCCCTGCAGCCAGGCATGTCTTGGGGACATAAGGAAGGAGCTGGGGTTGCCCGTGGGAGTTGAGGCAAGGAAGCACATTCGTTTGGAGAAAAGGGGTTGGACAAGCTTCGTGCTGTCCCTAGGGTGGTGAAGATTTCTTATGGAGATCCTTTTGAGGTCAGCACACCAGATTAGCCCTAATTCATCCGTGCTGGGGGTCAGGAAGTAATTTGGATTTACATGTACGCTTGTGTAGGTGTGTACACAGGCATTGCTGTGGTTCACTCTTCCAAAGTGATGCGTTAGGACTTCCAAGCAGTGTGCGTGCTCCTGCTGCAGCCACAAACAGTGGCAAATGGAGTCTCTAAAACAGCCCCGTTGGGGCTGAGTATGTCCTATTTTGACCATGGTGTAGATGTGCAATGAACCCAATTGGGTCCTGCTTGCTTGAAGTGCAAGCTTCAAGGCTTTCTGGTCAACGTGGACAGGATCTGCCAGTACTTGAGCCTTACGCAAGCCGGAGCCGTGGTGGGCTGTGGGCAGCTGTGCTGGGGGCAGAGGGAGCTGCTGGCACCGTGTGGGTTGGGCTGTGCTCCGGGAGCTGCGTCAGTCAGCCAGTCACACAAATTGCAGTAACAGGAGCACTTTAAATAGCTCTCTTGAAAACAATTCCATGAAGTCATCCTGCTGCCTGTAGGTGCTCCGCACAGTTTTGTGCATGGCTTTTGATTTAAGCCTTCTGACAGAAGGAAACGTTTCAATAAGAAGAAAAAGCAAGAAGTTTGATGCAGTCCCTTTTTCCTTCAGTTAGCATCTGTGCCAGCATCCCTAAAACAGGTACCCAGATGGCTGGTACCCAGCTGTGTCTTCTAACGATTTTTTGTAACAGTGTTCCTGTGCGATTGACTCTAATTTTTACATTTATCCTGCTGGAAAATGTTGTGCAGGCAGACAGCAGCATTCAGCGTTTCCCAGCTGCCAGTTTACTCCTAAATCTGTTTTGGGAGTCAGTTAAGTGAAAGATATGAGTTAAAAACGTATTAGCAACAGTATTAGTGCTTCTTGTCTTGTTAAGAAGTTATTTTTACCTAGTTTGTGCTTCTGATCAGACAAAAGTGATGAGTCTACAGAAAACACCCACCTTTGTAAATAATTGTGTAGCCAGAGTAAGGGTCCAGCTGTCAGAGGCTATTCCATGAGTGGAGGCGTGGCAGATGTGTGCAGCAGTTCGGGAAAAAGTGGGAAGAATGAGCATGTTCTCCTTCTTGCATCTCACCGAAGACTTGGCCTAGGAGAACACTTGAAACATTCAGGATTTTAGCAGGGCTTCAGCGCATGTTTAAGTAGTTTCCAAGGCTGGAGATTCTCTGAAGTGCCGTTGAAGTCAGGGTGAGAATTTAATGCTTTTGAGGGGAAAAGCTGGTGCGTTTGCTTACTTGCTTTTCAGCCCTTGTGCTGCCTTCAGCTAATGATCTGAATACTTTTAAGAACCCTTTCTAGTGCGGCTGTCAGAGGGGAAAAGGCCTCTGCCTTGTGGTACAGACAAGGTGCCTTAGTGTGTGCGACCGGTGCGTTTCCAATGCCTGACCCCTCCTGCTCCCCAGCCCCCTCTTCACTGGGACGTATTTCATGTTTACTTTTTCACCCTGTTCATTCATGAGCAGTTCCATGATTCATGTCGTCCCAGGGTCTTCACCAGCACTGACAAGGATTTGCGAAAGCAAGTCTGTAAACTTCAGCAGCTAAAGTACCAGATAGGCATGAAAAATAAACCGGCCAGTTTTCAGATACACTGAGCATTCAGTCAGCTCCTGGGTGCTTAGCGCTGAGGGGACTGGGGTGCCTAACCAGGATTTTAGAAACCTAATATTATTCACCATTTTTTCAACATTCATGCTAAGCTATGGGCAATCAAAACTTGCACCCTCAGATACTCGGCACTGCAAGTGAAAAGGAGATTTCTTTTTCCTGTCTATGTAGGGCAATGGAAAGGTGTCCAGCCGCATAGCGGACGTGATTTTGTTTTCCTGAGAAGTACCAGGCGAAGGCAGAGCAGTGATTTTCACATGTGGGTGGGTGGGGTCTGGGTGGTGGAGTCCTCATTTCTTTCAGAATAAGGGGTTTTGTCCTTTCTACGTTACTTCTCTCTCCAGGCTTTCCTGTCCGTTGTGCCTCCATGGGATTCCTTCTGTCCTGACAGTGGCTGGGAGAGCACTAAGAGCACTAATGAAGGACTTGGTTCATCTTGTTCTGTAATTTTCGAATTGGATGACAGCTGGCTGCTGAGCCAAGTTGTTTGGTTTTTTTTGTTCCTCAGAGCAAAAGAGAAATCTTCATCTTGTTTCTAGCTTTCAGTAATACTTTATTAGTAGCTGTTTGTATTCACTGTTCTGCCAAACAATTTTTCATATATGTGTACTTACGGAAAATGCCCTGTGTTGCATTAATGTTGAGTGCAACTTGATTTTTTTTTTTTCCGAGACTTTCAAGACTGAAAATGTCTTGCAGGCGTCTTTGAAATAATGTAATAACATCTAGTGAGGTGATAAACCCTGTAGATAATGCAGAGAAAGCCTTTGGAAAGATGCTGGATTTGTTTTTAAACACAATGTAAGTGCTCCAAACTTGGGGTTCATGATTCAGCATTCTTGATGTTAATGATTTACAGCAATGAACGGCAAGTTAGTACTGTGTTTCTCTAGAACAAAAGATTGCCTTGGTCTGAAAAGAGTGACTTATCTTGAAATCTGACTGAGTGGAGGTACAGCATGGAAATGAGGGGGAAAAGCTGAAATCCAGTGTAAACCAGTATGTCAAATCCTTTGCAGGGGCTTGAAGGTTTTCTGGGGGAGTAATATGCAGCTGACGGTCCTCAGCTGGCATGGCTAAATGCTTGTTGGGGGGAAGGCAGCAAAATCCAGCCGCAGCCACGGAAAAGCGATGTAGTGATCCACTTACTGGGTGGTGTGGGATATGCTTCAGCACGTGAGGTCTGTGTGTGGGGCTGCAGGAGGCTCGACCACTGCGAGCCCCGTGGGGTGAAGGAAACCTCCCCTGCTTTCTCCAGAGGGCCACTTGGCTGTTCGGGCTGCGTATGTTTGCCAGGCGGATTTGAGAGGGCTGTCGCAGGGGCACCCCTGCCCTGGCACAGCAGGCTTTCCCCTGGCACCGGGGGGCCCTCTGGTCCCAGACTCTCCCCTGGGAGCTGGGCACCCAACCTCACCTGATTCTGGAGGCTTTCATCGCACTTCTGCATAAGACTGCTTGAAAGAGACGTTCAGGAGCTCTCTGCTAATTTCTACTTCTCTTTACACAGCACCTAAGCAGTTTCTAATGGTCTCTGCTAGTGTTTGACAGCAGCCCAGCTCCCAAGAGGAGGCATAACCCTTGCCAGCAGAAAGCAAACAGCTCACATCAATCTTTCTTGCAGTCTGTGGATATGTATTTGCTAGTAATTTTGCAGCCACACTCTGGAATAACACAGATAGTGACGGGGCCAGTTGTGTGATTTCCTGTCGATGCTCGGGGAGAAGCGTGCCTACCCCATGTGTTTGCTTTCTCCCCAAACCCTGGTTCTGATTTCACTCTTCTCTTCATTTTCGGTGGAAAGTATTTGCTAAGATCACCTACATCTCAGCATCTCTGCAGCAGGTGCATGACAGCCTCTTGGTATCAGTGTGCAACACCAAGACCGTAAGGAACTGGCTTGCTTGGCTGGAAGTGAGTAGGATACTAAAGACCTTTCCTGATGTAGTCTCTCCCAGCTGGATCTGTAAGCTCTTTTGCCTGCACCTGAGCTGGCCAGCTCTGCTTCTGAGCTGCAGAAGCGGGGCCAGTGCCTGCCAGGGCTTCTGACAGCTGGAACGGTTGGGTGTTTCTTCTGTCCTACATATTTTGGGTTTTTTCAACAGGAGCCAGCACAGAAAGCCCTAGCAAAGCAAGCTGCCTTGTTTATATGCTTTTGTGTTCACAAACTGTCCAGCTGCACAGAGGGATGTGGCTGTGGTCTGAGCGCTGGATTGCGGCTGTCCAGCAAAACCTGTCAATAAATGTAGAAACCCAGCAGGGATGTCCCTTTTCCTGTAGTAGGAGTTTGGCCAAACTTCTTGCCTTGCAGATGGGTCCTGGAACTAAGCAAAACATTGGTATTCACTTAGCTGGAACGTTTTCATGCATGCGAAATGGGTTGGATACCTACTTTGCATTTACCTACCGATGTGAGTCAGAAGTGAGCTGGGGGGGATGGACCTTGATGGTTACTTCTCCCATCAGCATCCACTAGTGTGCCATGTCCTCCCACTGACTCACCGTGATGGACGGGCTTTCAGCATACCTTGGCTTCCCCCGCTGCCATCCTCACCAGGGGAAGGAGAGGCCTCAGGGTGTGAAGCTGTTTATCTCAGCATGTGTCGTGCTTCGCGCTCCTCCTCCTCCCTGCCATTGCAAAACCTTCATGGAGACCTTGCTGAGCGCCCTTCGGATGCAGATCCCACTCACCACGGCTCCCAACCCGATTGCCGTCATCTTTCAGATGCTTTCTCAGAGCCGTCCTGCTTTGCTGCAGGTTTCTTCCTCTCAGCAGTGCTGGTCTCTGGATGAGTCCTCCTCTCGCCTCCATCTGTGGCCTCTGGCATGGGGGGTGTATCTGATCTCTCTTGCATTGCCATGCTGGTGTCCCTGCAGCCCTGTGAAAACCTCTTCAGAGAGGCTGTTATGGAGCCTGGTCCCTCTGTTTCCTGGACTGTCGTGTTCATTGATGCTTTAATTATTGTTTATTACAGTGTTAGCTTTTGAAGCATGTGTTAAAACCAGCTTGGTTTAAAGAGAATTGTTACCAAAATGATTGGGGTAGTAAGTACAAAAGCATTGTCAAAGAGGAATGAAGGGTAGCGTTGCAGCTTTGGGGGTTTATGGAGTGTTACCTGAGGCAAGGTGGCTTTTAAGCTCTTTTTTTTTTTTTTTTTTTTTTGAAAGACCATTTTTTTTTTTTTTGGCAAAGCACATTTATTTGTGTACGTCAAAAGATATATCATCTGGAAGAAGTGTCGTACCTAGAATGATTCATAAACCAGATGGCATTTTACTGCCTACAGAGAGTTAATCTCCTTATCTGTTTGTCTTTTACCTGTAATTGCGTATGAAAGGCAACTGTTATTTTAAGCAAAAATGATTAAAAAACCCAAACAAACATTTTTACTTAACTAATATCATTACTGTCCACGTATAAAATTTTGATTAGCTAAACAAAAAATTCCCATAACTACCTCTGACACCCTTGTTTAGAAAGTTGTCCATGCAGATAGCAAAAGGGCTGCAACCTTTCTTTTCTCCAAGAAAAGATTATGGTTACAGAAGATTAGGCTGAAAAAAATTCTGCTTTTTTAAGGAGTGAAAAACGTTGCCGTTGAATAATTGCATGCGCCTTGGTTTGAGTGTGCAGACAGGTATGTTCACCAACACAAGTGTCAGTTTCCACCTTTCAAGGCCCCCCCTTTAGGAGCCAGCATCACCCTGTTGTCCCATGCCAGCATCCTCCCATGGGCCGGAGAGCTGCCAGTGTCAGTGACAGGTCCTGGTGGGGCTGGAGGCTCTGTGTCCCACCTTGCATCCCATCTGCTTGCACGTCCTCTGCTTTGTAGCACTACAGACCGTGGTAAAACCAGAGCACTTGGATCAGTCTGGTTTTGTCCTTTCTGGCCTTTTCCCGACGACGGAGCCGTAGTGCAAGATGCAGTCAGGGTCTTTTTTTGCATCGTTTGGTTTCAGGGGCTGTTGCGGGTGAGGGAGTTAGTTGAAAATAGCTTCTTGTCTTGCAAAGAAGCTGGAGCAGGAGATGAACGGGAGCACGTTAGCAGACCCTAAGCCTGAAGCGAGGGACCTCTCTGCAAGAGACTGATGGCAAATGCTTGCTCATCCTGCCAGGACGGGGTGGGCTGGTCCTGTAGCGTTGTACAGTGCTTCTCTCAAAACGCCCTGAACTTCAGTGAGTAGGTGATGCCAGAAATCAGTGCTTTGGTATGGTTCACTTACAGCTTTTATCTGATCTTCTGTTTTCTTCGTATAGTCTGTCTGCTTGCCTTTACTGACATCAGCAACAGTTTTTCACTCCTGACAGGAACATAAGGAGGAGTAACTTGGGAAAGAGCCAGGTGGATTTTATTACGGCCTGGACATCCTCAACAATATTGTCTGGTCTCTGATGATTTCCCAATCTTCACAATTTTTTTTAGTGATGGAGCAGAGAGAAGACAGCTCGACTTTGAGAGGTGGTCTGAGCTAGTTCTTCTGGCACGCAGACATCAGTCTTGGTTTTATGTGTAAGCTGAACATGTTGGATAGCCAAAAGGAATAAATACCTAATCCACGGTGTTGGCTTTTGGGCCAGCGTCCATGTCGCCAAGCTTTGGGTGGTTTGGAAGGCGATTCAGCTCACCTGTTCTCTTTCCACTGAATGGAGAGCAGGGTCACTGTGCAGTGCCTTTGTGAAGTGATTGTTGTTGCATGAAATGCAGCTTGAGGTCTCAAGGACATATGAAGCAGGTGGCTTTTTACAGTAGGGGGAAGGGATGAGAGGGCAAAGGCAAAGGAATCACAGTTGAGTAGCTGTGGGGTTAGGTCTTGGTGCTGTTGTCCTAGAGCTAGCATTCATCCATGGATGCAGGCAACACATGTGGTCAGAGTGGCTCCAGCTGGACAGTGAGGCTGGGTGTCTTGCTCTTTTGTCCAGAAAGCAGGGTGAGGTCTGAAAGGCAGCTCCTCAAAAAGCACCGTGTGCCTTGTACATGCTGTTCTCAGAGCTGGGGCTGGGACTGTCCCCACCACAATGTTTGTGTCACCGTGAGCAAGTGAGGGGAGAGTACCCCAGCCAGACTGTCTTTGTGCTGCTAGCACACCGGTCATCCAAAGGTTTGTGAACGTAAGGTGATTTTACACCATTTCTAAGCTCTGTGGTAAAGCAGAAAGGGAGTAAATGAATCCCACTGGTAGGATCTGCACTGCCTAGCTATGTGTCCCTAAAATTTTAACCTCCTGCAGAAGCAGGCAGGCTGCTGTTCATGAAGTTTTGGGTCTTGGGAATGGTCTTTTTTCATGCATTTGTTAGTGCCTTTTGTAGAGAAGTCAGAAGGGATGCAGTTGGGAGGTATCATGAACTCAGAGGAAGACTTGGGATATCATAAGGATGAGCACAACAGCTTTAGCTCCAAGATGAGATTCAAAGCACAGCTTCTGCACGGAGGGAAGCAGATCCTTGAGCTGTGTCACATGAAGCATTTCCAGCAGAGATCAGAAAGTGTTCGTGCTCCAGCCCACAACTCTAGTGAGATCTCATTAAGACTACTCTGTGCAATGGTGTCATCACACAATAAGAAAGAGTAATTCAGACTGGAGCGGGTAAATGGGAAAACACTGGGATCAGCAGGGGACTGTGAAGGCTCAAAACAAGAAAACAACACCTTGGTCTTGTTTGGTTCAGCCTAGTGAAATAAGTGCTATTTTTAAAAACAGAGGGGTAAACTCTAAACTGGTGGACAGGGTTGGCACAAGAACCGGTGGATATAAATTGGCAATTAATAAATACAGGCGGGAAACCAGAAATTTCTAGCCATGAGATGGGCGCTCTAGAAGAGCTTCCCAGAAAGAGTTGTGAAAGAAAACCAGACCAGTCCCAAACTGGGACCAGTGATGGTCCCAGCTCAAATCCAACGATGGGCAGGAAGGTTCTGCAGGACTGGTCTCACACAATATCAAAGGATGATATTTGTGTAGGTACCTGGAGACTACAGCCCCAGCATGTAGCAGCCTGTATAGATGGAAGCGTCCCTGCCTTGCAAGCCAAGGGGTCTCAACAACTGTATGGATTTTCTGTCGAGTTTCGTACCTCAGCTGTATGGCATTCCTGGGGCAGCAGGAGAGAGCACCAGCATCTTGGTACTCAGATGGGGAACATGTTTCTCTTCTATTGACTGAAGTATCATAAGGCAACAAAGATGAGTGCGGCTTCAAGTAACCCCCATCACTGTGTAGGCTGGTCACTTCATATGCTGCTCGTGCTTAGTCTCCAAGAAAAAAACTTTTTTTTTTGCTTGCAGTTCAGGGTCCCATGTGCTCACCCACGTGTTGAGTAACAGCTTGCAAATCATTATCTGATTGGCATCTAGCCATTAAACTTCCAGTGACCTGCCTGCTGATATTATTTTGTGCGCTGCGTTCTCCTGACATATCTCTGTTGAGCACGTTGTATTGTTTTCGGAATAAATATGAGGGTAAACAATAAAAACTGAAAACAACTGCCAAGGATGGAGGTGAAACATAAACTGTGACTGGTGTTGGAAACAGGATCTTTGGTCTGGCTGCCCTCGCTGGGAAGGGGCAGGCATGTGTGAGCAGTGAGCAGTGCCAAAATGAAGCATGCCTGACCTTTGCCACCCCTTGATGCCAGCTGAAAAGGCATTGTGTGCAGAATCCAGTAATTTTTGGTTCCTGCCCCACAGAGCGAGTGCTGCAGGTGAGCATTGCAGGCTGTAAAACCATAGGTCTTCTCCAACTCTTCCCACTGCACGGTCTTCTCCCATACTGTCCCACTGACTCATGAACACAGATGTCTGGCTTTTCCTTCAGGATCAAGGTATGAATCACAGCAACTGAGTTTACTATGAAGTCTGTGCCATATCCATAATTAGTATATTTAGGAGGTATAGAGCGCTTCTGCAGTGGGCCAGACCAAAGATTTTATTTTATCTGCTGTCCTAGCTCCAGCACAACAAATAGCTCTTCAGCGATTGCATCCAGATTGTGGTGTTTAATAGGCACTGACAGGACCTGTCTTCCATGAATTAGTCGAATCCGCTTTTTAAATGAATTTCAACATTTTAGTCTCCACAGTCTACTGAAGTTAAATAACAACATAATCGGTGTTAACGATCTATAAAATGCTGATTAGCAGGCAGCTCTGATGGCTTTGCATGTCGTGTTAGGGCACGTTAGCTATAGGACTAGCGACTGAAGTCAATGAGCAGGGCATGAGTTTTGCAGCTTATCATCCCAGCTCTGCCACCAGCCAGCTGGGTAAAACTAGGAGAACCCTTTTGCACAACTATTTTGTTCACTGAGAAAATACAGCTTGGTCTTGCAGTCTGTGCAGGACCCAACGCAGTGAGGTCCAGAGCTTAGGTGAAGCCTCCCGATTCTTTCCTGAGGAATGAGTACGTTGTCCATGGAGCTTTTCTGTCCTTGTGAAGCATCACAGCCTGTCCTGGATGCGGGAAGGTCTACCCTTTAAAATGCAAAGCCTTAAGCGAGCAGATGTGGCTGTCTCTGAGGGAATTGAGGGTTGTTAGCAAGTAACTGTAAAGTCTGGGAGTTGAAAGAAAAAGGTGGATTGATATTGCTAATTGTTTATGTGCTCCCATGGCCGATGAGGGTGGGCAGGACGTTATGATATAAAACTCTAAATTGCACAGTAGGCAAGAAATGACCAGAAACAGAGGTGTGATTTGCGAGTGCTTTTATATCACTCGTGTTTTTCTGGTTTTTAAGAGCTGTTGCTTTTTTGCCTTGAGTAACGGGACCTTAGTAAAGAGGTTGGGGATTCCCTCCATGGCCTGGTGTCAGGGAGTTCATTGAATGGCAGCTCATGTATTGCCTCATTAAACAGCTTGAGAAACATTGAAATACCGCTTAAATGCAAATTTTTATGTTGGGGAGTTTGGCTGGGTTTTTTCTCCCTTTTAAAACAGATCTGTTGTTAGAGAAGTTTCAACCAGATCTGCTCACCGAAGTCCCTGAAATAGGAATGGCTAAGACTTCATGGATCCCTTGAAAGTGTTTCCAGTCCCAGTTTAAATGAACTCATTATGTTTCAGCTTGGCAGCAATAAGAGAAACGATGGGGAAGAGGGGAAAAATCTCAGAGTTAAAAGAGATCTCAAAAACACCTTAGGAAATGTTTCCAAACAACCACAAACCCTCCCTAGGGATCCTATCCACATATTAGAGAGCTCCAACTGCATATATCAAGCAGTTCAAAAAGGAAAACTTGGCCACTGCAGCTCTCAGATGGAAAGAAAGCAGGCTGCAATGGAGTGCCAGAAAGTCTCATCCAGCGCAGGAAAAGCCACCGCTGTGCTGGGCTGACCCAGTCACGAGTCAGGAAGCCTTTCAGGAAACTAATAGGAAAATGCATTAGGTGGGGATAGTAATACTTTCCCCATGTATCTTGCAAGGATGTTCTGCTTTACAGATTAATGCCTTCCCTATGACTGTTGCAAGCGTGTTCTGCTTTACTGATCAGTCCAGCCTTGCTATGGGAAAACGGCGTTTTCATGGCCTGTGACACAGTGTCGTAATGTACTTTGGAAAGAACATTTGCTGCGGTGAGCGATCCATGCTAGTGCAAGTCGGCATTGCTCCGTTGCAGCCACCTAGAAAAACCTGCCCAGTGGCCCAGGAGGTGGGTACGATACAGGAAAAGAGAAGACGCACTACCTTGCACAAGCAGTGGGGGAATTGCCTGGTGGTAACTGAAATAGAAAGTGGAGCGTTTTGAAGGAAGAGGCTGTGCTTTGTATCATGCTTGACAGTATTGGGTTTTATCCCTGAAGGAGAAACGGGTTAGGATGTGATTAAAGCAGGCTGCCTTGATGGACAAAACATTTACTGTAACCGTGGAGCACCCTCAAAGAAGGAGAACTTTCCTCCAGAAAGCTTGTGAGGAGGCTTCCAGTCTGTGAAGTCAGTAATATTTTGAAACACGTGTGTTCTTGACTTCTGAAGTGATCTGGCCTTTAATTCTGTACATTTTCTGTTTGGCATCTGTGGTAGTGCTGCAGCTTGCCTTCCCTCCAGCGTGTGCAAGAGCGCCAGCTAGGATTAATTCTTTGCACCAGGCTATGTTTTTGCTCTGGTTTGGTTAAAAATATGGCAGGGAACTTTTTTCAGTCCAGTCAAAGCATCCAAATTAAGATGACTTTCAGTACTTAGAGGGGGCCAAATCTTGCTCTAAGTCTCGACACCAAATTACAGTATTGACAACAAGCCAAGGTATTGGTCCCAGATTTCCATCACAGTAACTGAGAGCTGGAAGAATGGGGTGTACCCTCCCTCCTTTAACTGTGTGACTTAGATTCCTTGTTCCAGGTCATCTCAAATGGGTACGGAGCTCTGAAGCTGTGATGTTCCCAGCTTGCATGGTCACCCCGGAGGCCAGCCTTGTTTTGCCATGACGGCATCCTTATTGCTGCGGCTGCAACTGGTCTGAAGGGAGGGAGCGCCATTCTCAGCTACTCATTCCCGTGTTCATGTCCTCCAACAGACAGCTGTCTGGCATAAATTACTTTTTTGCTAGATTTTTTCAAAAACAGGTCATCTGATAAGGAGAAACTCTCCAATGTCAGTATGCTGGTGGTCACCTCTTCCAGGGAGTGAATACCTGGGAACGGTAACCTGGTCATGAGTGCCTGCAGCAAGAAGTATAGTGGGGACTTCAGGCATATTAAATCCTCCCTGTTCATGGGGAGCTATTTTTGCAAGGAAGCCCAAGCCCCTGTAAGATTTCAGGTCTTCTCCTTTCTCACCAGCCCATCCATGGGCTCCACATCTGATGAGGGATGCCCGCTGCATCCCAGCTGTGGCTGTGCCAGGTGGCCGGAGTGACCACAGTAGCAGAGGTGGTGATGGAGGGCAGCCGGGACAAGCTGGTGCGAACCTGCTCTCAACTCTGAGCGAGCAGAGAGCAAACCTCCAAAGTTTGTGCGGGGCCTGCTCCAACCCCCTCTACAGCCAGTGGAAAAATTTCCCTTGGTTTCGGTCAGCTCTGGCCAAGCCAAATTGCAGGAGGGAAATTCAAAGGCAGAGCGCTGAAGAAAGTCAAGGTTTTCAGAGCGGGGAGGGAGGCATTTAACAAAATCATTTACTTTTCCATAAAAGCAGTGTGGTTTGAGTCCTGTAAAATCAGGTGTTGAGGGGTTTTATTGAGGTTTGGAAAGGGTGGGGTGGTTTCTGGTATGACGCTGAGCCTGGTGGAAACATGAGAAGGTATTTCGGTCTGTGAGTCTGAAATGCAAGCCTTGTCCCCTGCCCTGCCTGCAGCCGCCACAGGTTCGCTGGCCCTCGTGCGCCTTCCCCGCTGGTACCGGGAGGTGAGGGGGCAGGATCCTGGCAACATGTGGCAACCGTGTGGAATTGGTCTGTTTTGGGGGAAAGAATGAAGTTATTTGGGACACACTGCCTGCTGTCACCTGCCTGCCTGCAGGCTCGTAAAGGCTTGGCAGCCGGCATTGCCACCAAGGCAAACCTGTGCGATGGCAGCCCTCCCGCCCCATCCAGGTTTGCTGGGACTCTTCCAACCCCGTCCTCCAGCCTTGAAGCTTTCAGCCTTGGGATTTTGTCTGGTTTTGGTGTCACTACGTGATAATAGCATGGTGGGTTGACCGGAGCCGAAAGGCAGGCTGCAGCCTGGTGCCGCGGTGCCAGCCTGCTCCGGCGATGTTCGGCACGTGCGTGGGAACCCCCAAAATTGGCTGTGCCCCTGGTAAGGTGGGCAGGAAGGGAAGAGTGTGGAAAGGAGTAGAGAGAGGGGAGAGCAAGAGGCTGTTGCTGGGAGGGAGAGCCTTGCCTTCCTGCTCCAGTGGCAAGAGATGCTATTGCTGGGGAAGCGAGGGAGCGTGAATTTGCTGGAAGGGCTGGGCTGTCTCTGCGCTCTGCTGTGAGTCAGCAATTGCGGGCTCCTCGTATCAGCTCGGCAGCTTAAAAAAGGGTATTTGTTTAGTCTTCCCTCGGATGACTAATAATTAGCAAATGTTAATTGGAAATTGCGGTCTGATAAAAGAGTGTTGGTTTAAACATGGTGGTAAGAACAAGGGAACGGGAAACAAGTCTTCAAATTGTATTTCCAAGTCTGCTATTCCCTGCTGTTGTGATATCTGGCGAGTTACTTAACCTCTCTGTATCTCACTGTACTGCTCAGTAAAGTGAGGAGAATAATGCCTGTTTTGCGAGGGTGCTGTGGGGATTAGCCAATCCTTTGCAGTGCTTTTGGGAAATCTCAGTGGAAGGGAGCCTTAGAAGTGGAAGAAATTAGTATTTGTGATCCAAATACTCTGTACCTTCTTGGCCAATCCGAAATTCACACCCTGCCTGTGATGGCTGTGTGCTCCAGTGCATGGCCCAGCAGTCATTTTGGAATTGGTTTTGCGAAAGAATTTGGAGGTGTGCTAATCCTGGCTAATGCTGCAGCTTCAGGGGCTGCTCCCTCCCAAGGTGTTACCCTCTCTAAGATACCACCCTCGAGGTGTGACCTTGTTTGGTGACCCCAGGTCTCCTGGCTTTGCTGTATGTCCTGATTGTCAGTAGCGATGTGCTTGCTCACTCTTGTCGCTGCTGTTACATAGCGGTTTTCTATTTTGCCGTGTTAATTATATGACATTTCTTCCCATGCTTAAATTCTTCCTCCAGCTCTGTGGTGGGGACCAAGTTGCACATACAGCAGTTAATGCTCGTTACCAAGCCCATCAATGCAGTGGTCCATTTGTCCTCTTTCTGTTATCCCAGTGTCACAGTGGGGTAATATCATTCCTGAGGGACATATTAAATATATTGAAAGCCAGGGATGAAGGCAGAGTTCAAATCTTGCTCCTTTGGCCCAGTAGGGTTTTCTACACGAAGGATGGAGTTGCTAAGAGCTTAAGGCAGCGGCTTTCTTACTGCCAAGCATGTTTCTGAATTCTCTTCTTTGCTTTAAATAGTAACATATATTGTCCTTTTGGGTGCTGTTTAATGGCCTGCCTTTGATATCTGCCTAGTCATGGACCTTTCTTCAGGTGCAATAAAGTGTCGTTCTATATAGTCCCAGCCAGTAATGGCAGGGCCTAGGTCACACCATAAGTGGGCAGACCTTGCTGCCCAAGCTGGTGGGTGACTGGCGAGGGCAAACGGGACTTAGTGAGACCTGAAGGGTGCCCGGGGCTGACAGAAATGGAGATGAACTACCCAGAGCGAGGGCAGGGAGATGTGCATGGCTTCCTCCAGCTGTGCTCTCTGTTGAAAGGAGACGTTTGGGTCCGTGACTGAGGAACAGTCCTGTTTTCCCGCTTGGGAGTTGCTGTACCACCTCCTTCAGGAAAGGACAGGAGGGTCCAGTGGGGTACGGCTGGGGACGACGTGGATTGAGGGTAGGATGGCAGAGCTGGCAAGCTCTTCTGCCGAGAACTGCTTTCCTCTCCTGTTTGCTACTGATAACTAAAAATGCAGATAAATAAAGCAGATACTATATCTGGCCATATTTATCTTGTTCCGCAAAATAGCCAGCGGGATTTTCCTGGGTGAAGAACTGTGGCTTTTGGTCTCATTAATATTCAGCTGCTCTTTGGTGATATTTTGCTTTGTTGAGACCTGCCTTAGAAATATTGCTGATTATTCTACCAGGGCTCTTAACAGAAATACTGTAAATCTCTAGTATTAGGTGACTGAAAATATCTGTGCAATATTTTACTTTTTGAGCAGGCCATAAAAACCACTTTCACTTTGGCTGATTATTAGATGTTGATTGGGCATGCATCTGATTTAGGGTTGTGTCATCCTGAAGAACAGAGTTCGTGCCTATAATGAATCTTTCCTTTTACAGTGCTCAAGGGGTTTACAAGGGGTTGCCAGTGATAGTACATGGGGCAATCGCAGGGGGCTGTGCCTGTTTCAAGGGTCTTCCTATATTTTTATTGTCATTAGGCTGTGTTTGTTTCAACAGCCTTGTTACATTTTGTTGTTCTTGATGTTTGTGCCCTGGTAAGGGAATGTTGCTGCTCTGAAGATGGTATTCCTGATTTTGTGATGTTTGCTTTTTCTTCCAAGAGCTGTTACTGAAGGAATCTAGACAGAAGATGCAAAAGCCTCCGTGTGCATTGGAAAATATAGTCTTGCGTCACTAGAGAAAAGCTTTCCTGCAGATTTTGTCCCCAATTCATTTCAATAATTATTTCTTTAACAGTCTTCTCTGTAAGCAGTTCTGCATTCACCTTGGATTATAGCAGCATGGATCCTATTCACGGTCTCCTTGCTGAGGTTTCCATATTGTGTTTGCCACAAAGCATATCTCCTTCAAGTAGCATGGTTGCTGGCAGCAGGAGACTCAGGGATGCCAATTTTAATCAAAGCCTTTCATTGCAAATGCAATTTTTAGTTTATTTGGGATGACGAGAGTTTCTCACCATGTGAACTTTCCAAAGGCGGCTCTGAGCAAAGTTGGAAGGGGTCAGGGAGCTGTAGTTGCTCCCACCACCCTGCACGTTGTGCATACCCCACAGGCAGTCGGTGGGCGTATAGGCTGGCACCGGCTGTTTGTGCCTGTCAGTGAAGAGAGTTGATCTGGGGGAAAAGGTCTTCAGTTGTGTGAAGGGCCGCTGGTCCAGCCATTACCCCCCATCTGGACTCAGTGGGACCAATTTCTGCACGGCACGCTGCTGTCGCCTGCCTCTTCGGGTTGCCTGGTTTTGGGGTGTTTTTTTTTCTCCTTCTCAATCTACCGTAATGTGGGCAGCGGTGATTGTGCAGCCGGTGTGGGGGCAGCCGCTGGGCAGAGGGAGGTGGAGGGGGTGCTTGCCTTCCCCATGTCATCAGCAGAGGGAACTCAGTGGAGGGAATCAGCATCCTGGAGCTGGGAGAAAGAGGAAAGAAAGTGGCAGGAGGCAGGAAGGAAATAGAGATTATTTTTTAAAAAATTTATTTCCTGCCTGGGTTGCAGTAAGGTCAAGGCTTGTGATGCCCAGAGGGCAGGAGGATTATAGTGTACAAAGAAGACCTGACTCTCCCTGGTTCCTCCCCCCAGCACTGGGATTGCACAGATTTACCTGACTCGAGCAGAACCACCCCCCACCTCAGATGCAAGGAGCTGCCTGCAGAAACGCAGGAGCAGACTGTGCTGCTAGTTCATGCAGAGCAATGGGATTAGTTTGCTAGACCCCGTCTCAGCAACTCTGTTTTCAACCCTATCACCCTGTAGTAATTTTTTTTTCCTTCTGACTGATACGAAATGATAACTGGGGGAAGGAAATTGGTTGCATTTTGAATGTATCGTGCGTCCAGGTTTTGTGCCTTCAGCTGTAAAGGAAAGGGATGTCTAACTTTCGACCTACAAGGGATCTGGTGGAATTAGAAATGGCTCAGAGCTTGCAGGAGGACGCATTAGAAGATGCTAATGCATGCACTAATTTCAGCCAGGCCTGATTTGTGCACTGGCACCTCAGTCTGCATACAAAAGGGAAGAGCAGCCTTGCTGCTCACGATTCACTGCCTCTTCCTCCTGTTTGCATCCACTCTGCTCACCTGTGAGCCGAACGGCTGATTGGACATATAATGTTCGTTAGCTTGCTGGCTTTTTAAGACTCTAAAAATTCGGGCTGTGTTTCTGAGACATGG
Source organism: Stercorarius parasiticus (assembly GCA_013396915.1). Lineage (NCBI taxonomy): Eukaryota > Metazoa > Chordata > Aves > Charadriiformes > Stercorariidae > Stercorarius > Stercorarius parasiticus. Next base: position 195,266 of record VWZL01001511.1, on the reverse strand, counting down.
CAGGAGACTGCCAATAAACGTGGTGTCATCTTCTTGTTTCCTCTTAAACGTCCCTGTGTCTCACCTATGTGACAGTGAACTCTCTTGCTACCCCTTTGTGCTTTCAGAAATCCAGTTTAGCCCCAGAGATGCAGTTAGAAGCACTGTATATAAATGTTGCAGATGTTTTCCTTCCTTCACCAACAAAATCTGTGTGAATCGGGACCTGTTTGGTTACTGTCTCATTCTCATCTTTGACAACACCGCTGTGCTTAGTGTATTTTGTCCTCTGCTTTCTTTGGCAGGGGCGAGTGGGGTGTAAGGTTCAAGGAGGAACCTTGGTTAAGGTTACAAAGCTTATGGTTACAAAGCCTACTGCAATGAAGAGTCATCTGAGCTACTTGTGACTGAGAAGGGTATGGCAATGCTGCTAACGTGTGGGTCAGTATGCATGCTGTAGGTATTCAGAAGTATGCTGATGAAGTTGGTTCGTCTCACCATTGACTCTAGCGAGAGCAGAGCTGGTCTAGGAGCTGAGCATCTCACCTACCTGTAGGCACCCTTGTGTTGCACACCCTGTCTGGACCGGTCTCGCTGGCTGCCTCTGCAGGCATCGCTTCTGGGGCAGCCTGGCTGATGAGCAGAGGCTGGCTTTCACCATCAGCGAGATGAATCAGCTCCAAACTTCCGAGAAACTCTCTTGCCTTTCAGTAGTGCTTTTCCTTTGAAGCCATTTGGGCATTTTGGAGGATCCTGCCATAAAGGGGGTTGTTAGCATGCACGGGAGTGTCTTGCCTGGCTGTAAGCAATCCCGTTTTCCAAGACCTCTTCAGCCACAGTGTTCTTCACTGTTTCTTGCCCATTTCCTAGAGATCTCAGTGACAGCTGAGTGCTCAGCAGCCTTGTGCCGTGAAGCTTGGCAGAGTTTAGTGTTGTGTTATGCCCTCTGTCTTTTACAAACAGCCAGAGTTTCAGCTGCCGGCAGGACTTCCAGTCACTGCGCACACATGTCTACATAAGTCCTCTCCACGTAAATGGCAGCCTGCAGGGAAGGCTGCCTTACATGCCTTGTTTCCCTAAGGGGAGACGGTCACAGGTGACAAGCGTGAGGAGACAGGCTCCTAATGCTCTCAGGCTCCCTGCCTTGGTGTTGACTGGCCACCCAGCAGAAAGAGATGCTCTCCCTGGGCTTCTGTGTTGCTGGAATGACACCTAGAGACACACCGTTGGAGGCCACTTTGGGGGGTGCATGGTGTTTCTTAGTGGATGCACCCATGAAATGGGAGTATTTGCGCTGGAGAGGGTGAGAGGTCCTTTGTAAGGCTGTTTGCAGATTATTCGCCGCAGAAAAGTGTAGGAGTTATGCAAAGGTTATGCCACCAAGGGGTACATGGTATTTAGCTGTGTGATTGCCACTGAAATCCATTGCCCTTCTAGCTAAACCTCCCTGAAGTGTTCTGGAAGTGCCTAGCATTTGTTCCCTGAGAGTGACACACAAGCATATCGGTCAGCAGAGGAAATTAGCCTGTGCAGTCACCTCTTCGGTGCCTGTATCATTTTGAGGCTGAGGAAACCCTCTTTCTTACACGCTGAGTCACCAGAAACAACTCAAAGCCTGGTTTGTTTGATGCAGCTGTTTACGATATACTACTTTTAAATACCCCCTCGCATCCCAAGGCCTGTTTATGTCCTCCTTTGCTGGACTGCCTCAGCCGTTTCTCTTCCCTGTGCCTTTGCACGCCAGCGTGATGCAAGCCCAGCATCCTTAGTGATAGAGTATTTTGTCTCTAACCTGATAAAATGGAGGGAGATGCTTAGCATCCTTCTTGGCTTTGCTTTAAATGTGTTTTATCTCCTTATAGCTGTTAAAACTAAAAGCCACATGTTATGCAAGTGGATTTTTCCCTGTATTAATGCTTTCAGGAGCCCTAGTCCACTTCTTATTACAGCGTGTGCGTACATTACAAAGAAATGGAGTTGCACTTGTGGGATTCGGTGAATTTGCAATATGAAATGCTTGAAGTTTATACACTTGCTTTTTTTACTATGGATCAGAAAGGTCGCAAACATAGTTTAGGAAGAGTGCAGTCGCAAATTTCCAGAGCAGATCATAGGCATCAGCACAGTCCTCCACAGGTGCCTGTACAGCAGTCAAGAAGGTAATGCCCCAGTTTTCAACAAGTGCCCTCTTAATTGTGTTTGCAAATGCGTAAGATGGAATGGATGGATTTTGTGTAAATCGGGACGCAGACAACAGCTGTGGAGTTTTTAGTTTGTACATAGCAAATATTTGGGCGCAGCAGCTGAAGGTAGTTGAGACCCCTGGGTGGGAGTCTCTCCTGAACCCAGGTGGGTGCAGGTGGAGTAGGTGGGTCTGTCATCCCAAGAGAGCACCCACAGCCTGCAGTGCAGGATGTGAGCTAATGGCCCTTGTTGCTGGTCTGCACAGTGTGCTTCTTACAGAGTCGCTGGCACTTGCTTAATGAAAAGCAATGTGTAAGGGGAGATTCTTGTTGATTCACACATCCCTTCACCAGCTCCAGCCCTGCCGAACAGCAGGCGGGGTCTGTACAAAATGTGTATTTCATGTCTTGTTTCTTCAGGGATGCAGGCCTTCAAACAAAGAAGCTGCCCTTGAGGGTGGGAATGCTGCTTTTTTGGTTTTCCGTTTTGGAAGGCAGGACAGCAGAAGGGGGATAGGGTGATGAGGTGTGTGATGTTTGACATAAAAGTGGAAGGTATTAAACGAGGCTTTGATAGGAAAACATCTCTGATGTTGTTTTTCTGTCTCTAGCTGGAGTTGTAACTCATAAGTGACGCAAGCACCACCTTGACGTAGGATTTTGCTGTAGAAAACAGAGCTGGGAGGGTTGCAAGAGGAAAAGTAGTTTAAAACCCCCTTACAGGTTGCTGTGCTGTGCCAAGGTCCCCTTCTGGCGAGCTGGTTTTTTTTTTTCCTCAGCTGCATGTCTGGCTGGTGGTACCTCTGAAACCGAGGCACGTCTGGCATGTCTAAGCAGCTCCATCTTGCTCTGTGTGACTTCTCCTTCTCTTTTGGGAAGATGCTGGGGATAATTGTTGAAGGGCCAGTATCACTAGTGTCGTTAAAGCTGGCGGCAGACAAAGCTCTGGAGGAGCACCAGAGAGCCTAGTTGTGCTTAGGGAAGGAGAAGCTGGAGGAGAAGGCTTTCTTTGAACTCGTCTGCCATCATGTGAGTGCTTCTCATTTGTTGGTCCATAAACATAGCCTCTTCCAGAGTAATGAAGTTGTAAGCATATCCTCTGAAATTGATTGAAAGCCTAGTTGGCTGTTGTAAGGTATAATCCCACTTTAAAGACTCTCTCGTTTAAAAACATAATCTTATTTTAAGACTCTTGATATTACCACGGCAATGCTTCCATTTAGGGAGGAGGGGGAGGAAAAGAATATAATTGGGATTAAAAAAAAAAAAAGGGAAAAAAAAAAAGCCTAGTATCTTCGTAAAACAGATGGTCCTTTCTCTAGCCACATGTAAAACAGAGTCCTGCCCATGTGGGGATTTACATGTAATTACAGCTGCCCTTGGAGTTTCTTCTTTTTTTCCTTTCCTTTTTTATTTTCTCTAAAGAAGGAGGAAGCAAATCGTGTGTGTGCTGTCATCCCTCTCAGGCATTAAAGGCCTGAAGGCCTCGCGTTGTACAGAGTGCCCTGGCGGCGTGCGTTCCTCTCCCAGGGTTTCTTGTGCTCCAGCTGATGTTCAGCCAGGAGAACCCCTGCCTGGATGTGCACAGCAGCACCTGTCTGGAACTCCGCTGTGGGCGTGGGGCCTGGCACCCAGGTCCCTGGAATGTCACCAGAATGAGCGGAGTCCCTTTGTTCAGGCTGTAGCCTGGGCTGTGCTGGGAACCCCTGGTGAATCACCTGTGGGAGCTCGCTTACATGGCAATCTGAAGCTGTGTCCCAGGGACCACTTCAAAGTGAACCATGTTCATTGACTGTCACCACGTCTCCAGCCAGTTTGTCCAAGGGTCTGGTGGAGGGGCCAGGGTCACAGGTCCTTCGTGGGGACCTGGACGCCTCAGTGCCCCAGGACTGTGAGTCCCAAGTGTCCTGATGTCTGACTGAGGTTGCCACCTTGCTCTCAATTAGTGAGCCACCCATAGGCCTCTGTCCTTAGCCAGTCCTCTTCAGCAGCACCCTGACATGAAGGTGCACCGTTGAGAGGGCCAAGGAGGTCTTTGGCCTCCAGCTTGGGATGGTGTTACGTCAGAGGAGACTGCTTGGAGATCAGGTAAGTGGGAGACTGTTTTAGCATGCCAGATTAGGATGGAGGGCTCCCAACAGGATGTGCTGGAAGGACATTTGTAGGAGAAAAGGAGTACTAAGAATTCACTGGTAGCATCTTTTAGCAAAGATGGTTTAGGTAAGTCGGATGTATTCTGTCCAACAGGTGTGATGAAATTCCCTTTGAAACATTTAATGAACGAGTCAACATTATCTCTATAAACGTATCTGCAGTTATTGCAAAGAATTTGTGGAGGACAGGCCATCTGTTGAGACTGGAGGAAGGCAAACGCGATGGGGAAAATGAGGGTAAAGGGAGTTAAGCAGCTAGACAGCCTAACTCAGATCACTGGGAAGATACTAGAACAAGTTATTAATTAATTTGTAAGCTCTTAGAGGGTAATAAAAGCAACCACGTTGTGTTGGAGCAGTCTGATGTCCTTTTGGACAGGATTACTGACCTTGCATGGATAAGAAGGGAAGAAGCAGAGACTGTGTATCTGGATTCCCCCCCTATGACGCTCACATAGGTGGTTTAGGGAAATAGTGGAGTGGGTGCATGACTGATGGCGAAACAGCAGCAGAAGAGCAGTTCTCAGTGGTGTCCTGTAAACTGAAAGGCATTTCAAGGGGATACCTATCCTAGGCTGCCTTGGTTTTGGTCGGGTTCAGCATTTCTCATCATCCAAGCTTCTGAATGCGGACAGTAGTCCCAAAGTTTCCACATCATGCCAAAGTTCAAAGAGCTGGAAGATCTCTGAGGGCAAGGTTTGGACTCAGTGACTTCGATTACCTGAAAACCTCATTGGAACGTAATGAAAAACAAAAATACGGTTACCAATAAATGAATGTGTGTGAAGGATTGTACTGAATACATGGCAGGCACAAATGCAGAATAGGAAACAAAGTGGATGGTACCTGGTTAAACAGCAGAGTAAGATCCGTAGATTGTGGCGGACCACAAGCTGACGGGCGCAGCTGGTAGATGGGTGCTCCTCATAGGAGGTAAGGTGTGGGAGGCTGTGCTGATGGCTGGCGAGGCCTCAGCTGGGACATCCTGTGCAGTTTGGACATCCCCTCGCACAGGGGGATAGGCAGGCTGGGGACAGCCCCAAGTGCAAGGGACAAAGGAGGGGTGTGAGAGCAAGCAGCATGTGGGTAGGGACCACAGCAAAAGTTTCCCCGTATAAAAAGGTTCAGATGCCCATCATTTATTCTCTGTGCAGGTAGGGCAAGAAAAAGCCAATTTAGTTTGCAGTGGGGAGGACTGATGTTGAATGTTAGGTAAAGTGTAATGAGTGGTCCACCTGTACTGGCTGCCTTCCTCAGCCCAGCGTCTGTACAAAGCGTCACCCTTCCTTCACCTTCCCAGGAGTTACGTCAGTGCCTGTTTGTAAGCTAAACCCTGTACAAGCCTAGGAGAGGAATTCACCATATCCTGTGCATCCTCTAAAGCCTTGGTTTAGAAACACCTTTCCTTATATGCTTAGTCCTTAAGACTGTGAGTAGTCCCACGGGTATTTATGTCCTTGAAGGACATTGCTGAATGGGGTTTAAATGTATTATGATGCGCATATAGCTTGTTATGACCTCAGATAATTACACGTGTTTTGGTTCAGAGAACTTCCCAGCTCAACAGACCCCTTTAGTGGCGCTCAGAAGTGATGCCTGTCCACTGTGCCATTATTTCTTTCAGCTTCTCCCCTTTCCCTCCTGAGTTTCCTAGTGTTTGAACATAAAAAAGCAGCGGTGGGAACCCCCAGCCTGTGCTGTGTGCTGCACCAGCCCTCTCAATGCTAACACTTGGGACAAGGGGCTTTGCAAGCTGAGTTGCTCTTGCAGTGTCAGCTTGGCTCTTGTGCAGAGTTTTCTTTCCTTCCATGTCTTGCAGACTATAAATCATGGTTTATGTTGTCCTTCACTGCTATGATGTGCAGCCTTTTGGCAGATGCGGGGCTTGCAGGAGATAGGTGAGTTGATGTCGCAGCCTTTCAAATCTCTGATTTCACAGTCTCACTTAGGGTTTCATCACTGGAGTCATACATTTTAGTCAAAGATTAATTACACGGGAGGGGGGCACACATCTGTTGGGCCAGGACTCTTCTCAGCCTCCTTAAGTCTGTGCCAAGGGACTCATTTATACCAGCTGAGATTCTGCGCTGGAGCTGTATCTTGTTTGGAAGGAAGTAGACGCCTGGAGGGAGTAATACCAAAAATAAAATATTTCTATGAATAAGAGTATGCTGTTGCTGTCACCAGTCCTGAAAAGCTTTTCCTTGGGAGCTTCAAAAATACGTAGAAGGGAAAAGGATAAAACATTTTAAATAATGTGTCTCAAATGACAGCCATAGCTGCCAGAACATAAAGCTTCTTAGTAATGTTGTTACGATGTTGTTTTGGAATGATATTAAAGGTGTGAGCTGCAAAGGATGCAAAAATTAAAGAAAGGGGATAATGGTGTTGAGTGAGTGATTTATCTATTTACAAACAAGGAAGGAGTTTTTCTCTGTTTCTTTTTCAAACTTAGAAACAAGTGGGAAATCATGTTTGGCTTTTCCCAGATGGACTTGAGAAGGCTGAAGATTGTTCTTCTGATGTAGTATCAATCTTTGGCAAAGTATGTCTGTTGATACTTTTCAGGGAGGTTGTAGAGTCTGCATCCTTGGAGAGATCCAAAATCTGACTGGACCCAGCCCTGGGCAGCCTGCTCTGGGTGACCCTCCTTGAGCAGGGGCTGGACCAGACCATCTCCTGAGGTCCCTTCCAACCTCAACCACTGTGTGATTTTGTGGTCTTGCTGAGCTGTGTGCAGGCACCAAATGTTGTTTCTGAGCTACAGCTGTGTTTCCCAAATATTTCTGCCGGGAGATCAATAGCAATCCTATAATCACAGAATCACAGAATGGTTTGGGTTGGAAGGAACCTTAAAGATCATCTAGTTCCAACCCCCCTGCCATGGGCAGGGACACCTCCCACTAGACCAGGCTGCTCAAAGCTCCATCCAGCCTGGTCTTGAACACTTCCAGGAATGGGGCATCCACAACTTCTCTGGGCAGCCTGTTCCAGTGCCTCACGACCCTCAAAGTAAAGAGGCTGATATCCTGATATCCAATCTAAATCTACCCTCCTTTAGTTTGAAGCCATTACCCCTTCTCCTATCATTACACTCCCTGATAAAGAGTCCCTCCCCATCTCTCCTGTAGCCCCCCTTTAGGTACTGGAAGGCTGCTATAAGGTCTCCCTGGAGCCTTCTCTTCTCCAGGCTGAACAACCTGAACTCTCTCAGCCTATCTTTGTAGGAGAGGTGCTCCAGCCCTTGCATCATCTTCGTGGCCCTCCGCTGGACCCGTTCCAACAGGTCCACGTCCTTCTTGTGTTGAGGACTCCAGAACTGCATGCAGTACTCCAGGTGGGATCTCACCAGAGCAATTTTTGCCCCAGTCATTCACAGTCTTGGTATAGTAATACCTTCTCAGGACAGTGGCTTCAGAGTAGCAGCTGGTGCCAAACCATTTTTCCCCTTATGATTGCTTCTTCTGCTACAATAGAGCAATCGTGAGTTTTCCTGAATTCCACAGATTTCCACAACTTCAGGGCTAGACCGGCCCCAAGGGATGTAATCCTACATCATTTTAATCAAAAGTTTCCTGACTTTTGTCCAAAAGGCTTAGTGACAGATACAGGCACATGTACACTTGCAGGATGCCAGCTGTTGGTCAAGTTACCTCCAAGAACCCCTTTGGGAAGAACAAATTCTCAGGGATCCACTGAAGTCAAACTCCCCAGTTTTTGTGTTCAGTTTTCTCTTGACATGTGAGGGAGGTGAAGGGGTGTTGTTACTTTCTTCTTCTCCTTTCTGCCATCCCAGCAGGCAGCAGCGAATGCTTCTTCCATGTCAACATAGAAGGTGTATAAAAGCTTGTGTTTATAAAAGATGTAAAAAATCTAAACCATCACAGAGAGGAACAGTTCTTTCACCTCTTCTATATGAAAGTAAGGCTATATTCTGATTAAAACTTTAAGGTGAAGTCGTTGCAGTAGGAGACCGCGAGTAGGGGGTAAAAGGAGCTGCCTTTGATAATGAAGGCAGCATCTCAATCACCATTGTCATCTGCCATGGGACCGTAGCAGCACTCGTAATGCAGTCACTACCTGCTGGTTTGTCACTGTGCAGTTAGCAGGGTGATGCTGCATATTTGCAATGTCTTCTGCCACTGAGAAGCTGGGACTCTGCAGTGGTCTTTGCCATTCTGCAACATTTGCTCTGGGGAGAGCATTCAGCAAGTTGGAGGAAGGTCTGGGACGTGGCTAGTCAAGAGGAGCACCAAAGCACCACTCCATCTCCAGCAGGCAGCACCCGGACCTTCTTAGCAGCCTTGCGCAGACATGCTTCACAAAGCTGGCATCAGCATCATCATTTGTGAACTAATAAGCGTGAGGCATCCAGATGGCAGAAATAATGTGTGTATTGTAGCAAAGCCTAATGCTAACTCCTAGTGATAATGCGATGTTCCTTGGGTATCGGTAGCAATGTTCTGTTCTAAAATGGTAATAAAGTGCGCATTTGCTTATTAGTAATGAATGTCAAGCCATTCACCATCGTGGAAATATCCCATTTCCATGACTTTGATAAATAGCTACTGAAGCTCATGAATTTTTAATAGTAGTCCTATATTTAGGGGCTTTCCGTTTCTGAGAGAGATAAAAGGCTCTTCGGAGATGGAGCTCTGGAAGCGCCTTGTCTTCTGCAACTGCTGGTACCTATTTAAAGCCAGTGTTGTCTTTCTGATGTATGGATATTATGCTGACATTGATTGATATGATTTTTATGCCGGAGATTAGGCTCTAAGCCTCTCTGTCACCATAAAGCAAAATGTGTAACTGCGGAGGAACCTGCCGTGTACTTTGCTTCATCTGCATGTGATGCTTGTTCACTTTTCCCCGGTAGTCATGGTATAAAACCAAATGCACTGATTTCCCTTTATCATGAGGCTCCCTTACTTCAGACAAATAAATATTAGTATTATTGCGTGTGTATGTGTGTGGGGATGCACCTACATATGTGTGCATATAGATAAGTACATACGCATATGTGTGTGTAGCCTCTGTAAGACCTTTTTATAGGCACATAAATGAAACTCATGTGTCTGTTTGTATTTCGGTGCGAGCCAGGAAAGCGATATGCACACACATAAACCAAGCACGTGCGAGGTGAATACGCTCACCACAACATGACTCTCTTCTCCCCTGCCAGCTAGTGGGAATGCAGAGTTTGTGGTGCTCCTGCAGCTCAGTGTAGTTCATCAGGGAATAAATATAGTTAACAAGCAGTAAAACCACAGAAGTCTTCAAGTATGTTTTTGCATAGAAACCAGCTAGAACAAAAATGGAGAAGGAAAACTGAAATCTGTAAGTGAAACTCCAGAGGGAAGGGCAGCCCCCAGCCCACCATGAGCCAGCTCTGCTGCATGTCAGAGGATAGTCCTCGGCCCTCCATCCTGCCAGGGCTACTGAGTGCTCGAAGCAAAGCTTGGGCATGGATTTTCCAAGGATCTGAACCCTGGCAGCTCTCGCTTTCTGGCTGAATCCCCTAAACGGCATTGAGCTCCTTCATCAAGGATGCTCTTCTGGACAAAATGAGAGAAAGATAGAAGAATGCCATTATTCAGGTAATTTTAAAAAATAGCCAAAAATCTCTTGAGCTTCTTCCTGTGAAATTCAGAAGTTGAGACGTGGGGAACAAGAGGTGTGCACTCTCTTTGGGCTGTGCTTGAGAGACAGAAATCTCAGTTTCACTGATCTCAGCCCCCGGCATTCAATTTCAAATAAGTGTTGTGACAGACTTCCTGCTGCAGTCAGTTTGTAGCAGAACACTAAGGTCAATTAGAGATCCTCAGTTAGTGCTAATTTTGTTTAGGCAGGGCCACGGTGGTTTCCATAGGTGAATCTAGCTTGCTGCATCCGGTTCTTTCTATGGTCATCTCCAGTTGTCAGCTGGCTCAGCGTGTAGCTTGCAGTTGCTGGAGACCATCCGAATGTTTTCATGCTGTAACCAGTGACAGTGAGCAAGCTATAAATACAGCGTTCGCGTGGTGAGCTCCCAGGTTTGATGGCCCGCCCCTCCCTTGGACCAGAAGGTGCTGTGGATGCGATGTCCATGAGGCTGGGCAGAGACAGTGCGCAGAGACAATGTTATGCAGTCGGGGCCAAAACTTAAATGTCGGTCTTTGGCCCTGAAAAAAGTCTGGTTTCATCTGCTCACCAGAAGCAAAGTAGAAGCAATATAAAGGCTCAGTTGGGAGGCTCTGGGCATTTACTTCATCACCATAAATGGGAGCCCTGACTGGTTTTAGAAAGTGAGTGATTTATCAAGCTTCTTGGGACAGCATGTGTATCAGTCTTCACTGAAATGGTCATTGGCAAGCGCATGATTAATGCATATAACACTAAGAAAAATGGCGAAATCTCAGCCTGAAGTAAGGGAAGAACTAGTGACAGCGTAATTAGCTAGCTAAGAAGCCTCCCAATTGAACCTGGACATGATGAACTTCATGGTGAAGAATCGGTTTAATCCCCAAACCATTAGCAGAGATAACACTGAGGACCACTGGAGGACTCGTTGGACGTGCAGGTAACATGAAGCATTGAGGGTTCCGGGGTACATTTGGAGTAGCAGACTGGTATTCAAAAATCCTGATAAACTGAAAAAGGCTCTGGAGAAGACACGATGATGTTCAAAGGGCACAAGTAAGCGCGCTGTGCTGTGGGATAACCAGACAGGTAGAGAGCTGACAGCGGCTCTCTCCCAGAGGGAGCTGAGGTTGTGGCTGATCACGCACCGAGTTCAAGCCAGCAATGTTGTGATGCCTTGGAAAAAACAACCTATCATCCTGAGAAAGCAGGGATATAGCTTAGGAGAGCAGTGACAACAATTCTCTTTTTACCATAGGTAGGGTTTATATTTTGCATAGGCAGAGTTCGTTCTGTCTCGAGGGGATGTCAGTCCCCTGCAGGACTGTTTTCTGTGTTACTCTGATTTGCAAAGGACCTGTGCTTATTTTTGCAGGTACCTGTAAAAAAACTCCCCCCAGATGTAAAAGCACAGCAAGGACATGGGGGAGCTGCACTGCTTTCTCACCTGAAAATCCCACCCAACATGCTTTTTCATTGAAAGCAAAGGCCACAAACATGTATGCAACATGTGCAAATGAGGATTTTTTCTCTTGGGTGCACGCATGAAAATGGCTGTCTGGATGACAAGAGAATGCTTGTTCATATGTTAGTGAATGTATTTGTGGGAATCAGGTCCTCTTCAGATAGGTTTTTGTTGGCTAATTTCAGTGGTGGTTTATTTCGGTAGTATTGCCAATACTGGGCATGGGTTGCAATATTGATTGCAGCAATCATCTTTTTCATTTGAGTGAATGCTACGTGTTTACATCCCCAAGAATTCCCCTTTAATGTATGTTCATTAATCTATCAAAGTAAAAGATTACTCTAATTTCCCTCTTACAGATGCATTAGTTATGTATATCATTTTCACTTTGCAGTCTTGGAATGGAAAATTTTTGTGTCAGTTTTATATGCAAAGAACAAAAAGATGGATGTCTGAAGTATGTAGCTCACTCTGATTTGCTAAATATATTTACTTAAAATATAAGCGCCTAGGCCCTTTAAGCACCTTGCTGATGATAGTGTTGGGATGGAAAAGTGGAAGGATAGCTTTGCTTCTATTTTGACTGAGAGGGGAAGGGGGCAGATCCTTCGTGTGTCGGGAAAGTAAGCTTAAATGAAAAATCTTAACAGGCTTTGGGGTCCTATACTTGGAAAATCAGATAATCGTTCATCCTGTGTGTTTACACTGCATGTTGCAAGAAAGTAGCCAAAACAGAAAAAAGCAGCTTTGAAAAGTTGTTGCATAAGGTGGTCTTGAACCTTGACTTTGCAGACATTTGCTCTGCAGAGGAGGGGGCTCAAACTCTGGCAGAGTAGACCTCAGGCACAGGCACTGTCACGTACCAGCAGGATGGTGCCGCAGGCTGTGCCGAGAGCCACTGTGCCCATCTCCAGCATGGTTCCCACCAAGCCGCCCTGCACCCAGCTGATGGTGGAGGGGGTGGTTGTGCTCGGTGTGCTCCCCAGGGCAGCGGGGACAGTGGCTCTCTGACAAAGACAGGGCTGTCCTACCTCCCAGAGTGGCCTTCTCTTTTCTAGGCCGGTCTGCTGGTAGAGAAGACAGGCCATGTGGCCTCATTGTCCAGAATTAATCTCCAAATAATGTAAAACGCTGATTACATCAAAGTAAGAAAATAGTTAATGGGATGCCTAATGTAAAATAACAAAGAGATTGTAATAGCTTTAAGCATTTAGAAATTTGAGGGAGCTTAAAGAGTATTAGAGTTGCTACGCAGATGAGCCGGGACAGTTTAAACGCTGAAATTCATTTGAGGGCAACAAATCCCTGCAATGACGGCATGTGAGCGGCAGAGCCTGCGGCAGCTGTGTGGCTCAGCCCTGCTCCCCAGGGGCTGGGAGGGCAGGGGGAGCCTGGAGCAGAGCCTGCTCCCAGTGCCGGGGCGGCGAGGATGGCCCCTCCTGAGCTCCCTGTAGTTGCAGCGACTCCTAGCACCGTGCTTTGCCCTAGCTCCCAGCTGAAATCATAGAATCTTAGAATGGTTTGGGTTGGAAGGGACCTTAAAGATCATCTAGTTCCAACCCCCCTGCCCTGGGCAAGGACACCTCCCACTAGACCAGGCTGCTCACAGCCCCATCCAGCCTGGCCTTGAACACTTCCAGGGATGGAACATCCGCAACTTCACCACACTCAGAGTGAAAAATTTCTTCCTGATATCCAATCTAAGTCTACCCTGTACCAGTTTGAAGCCATTACCCCTCATCCTATCACCTCCCGCGACCTGCTGGCCACCCAGGATGCGGTTGGCTTTCTGGGCTGTGAGTGCACAGTGCCAGCTCATGTTGAGCTTCTCATCAACCAACACCCCCATGTCCTTCTCCTCAGGGCTGCTCTCAATCCATTCTCCACCCAGCCTGTATTTGTGCATGGGATTATAAAACTGTCCGCCTTGGCCTGGAGAAGCGCTTTGGCCAGGCTTCGCTTGGCATCCTCCCCTCACAGGATCTCGCCATCCTCTTAGGCACTCCTTCGACCTTGGGTGCTGGCCCTGTACCTCACTGTCAGGTACGGGCATGCTCCGTCCTCTTGCTGGCAGTCGCATACCTGGCAATACTGGCTTTGACTGACCCAACTTGAAGCTGCCTGCTCAGAAGAGAAGAGAGTGAACAAGTGATAAGACGGAAAGAAACATCTCAAAGTTGGTCCAAACGCATTTTTGGCTGTAGCCTGTTGCTGACCCCATCCCCTCCTCGGATGCAAAAGAGGAAGGACAAGGCTGAGTCTCGAGCATTTGGCATTTCTTCTAAAGACCAGCAGCAAGGAGTTGAGAGCATTTTCATTTCTTCCTTGCTTTCTGCCTTTCCTGCTTAAACAGGATACTGTCAGCTTTTGGCAAAGGGTGCAAGAATAAAGAGGCAAAACTGAAGCCTTCATTCCTGGGAGGTTAAATGTCAGATACCAGGGCTGCTGGTTCACTGAAGAGCTTAGTGACTAAAGTCTGTCTGAACACCTCTGAATGTTACGCTGCTGCTCTGAAGTGGTGCAGATCACTCACACCCATCTCGGGGTGAATTCTCAGGGAGTTAGAACGTGGGAGGCAGAAGAGCCTCTCTAAAAAAGCCATCCCTCCTCTCCGAGGATGGGCCTACAAGACTGTATCTATGGTCTTGTACTTCGCAGGCAAGCGAGACAGCTCTTCAGTTAGTCTCTTCTGCTGTTGACTTGAAGCTGATGGCTTCTTGAAAGAGGGGTTAGAAACAAATCCCAGATGAGGAGCCCTGCAGGGCAAGGTTCATCACTGATAAGACATGATGCTTTATGTAGGAGACATGGACAATTCTATCAGGAGCCGAACAGAGCTAGTGAGAGAGGTTTTGGCTTTGGCACGCTGTAAAATAAATTGGCTCAAAGTGGACATTTTTCCATCATGCAACCTGTTATTAAACTTCCTGATGCCCACTAGCACAACAGACTTGAAGTGCGGAGTGTTTTGGAATTGCCTATGCAGACCAGTTGTGCGCAAACTGGAATCATTTTATTTAAAGCGCTGCAAGCCCCTGTGTGCTCCCTTCAAAATTTCTTTAAAAATGCTCTCGAGAGTTGATCCTTCGTAAAAGTAACTAAATTGCTAGCATTTTAAAAATCAGTTTGAGACTGCACCGGGATTTGTACTTCTTTGGCTAAAGCGGTGAGGGATTACGGAATTACTTTATACCAGAAGCAAAATCAGGGTGGTTGTTATTAGGAAGGTCACATTGTGTTGCGTGCATCTTGAAATGTAAAACTGAGGTAGTTTCTCTTAGGTGAAGGAGAAGGGGAGGTCTGGGAGGGGACGGGATGGATGAAGCATCCTGCCTGGGCTTGTGGCAGTGTCCCTCAGTTGCAATTGTGTGCTTGAAATGTGGAGCAAGGAAATGATAACTAGGGACTCCTGAAGGCAGGATCAATAGCAAAATGAGAAACGTTTTTTATGCCAACTTACGTCCCTTTGGCTTCCTCTGTGATTGCTGTCTGTGGAAAGATTAGGCTCTTTGAGGCTAGTTCTAATAAAGAGTTATTTTTCCTGTTTCATGAGAGACAGCAGAGCGGGCATCACGAGGTGCTGCCTTCCCCTCAATAAGGGCTCCTCTGTTGGCCATCAGTCCCGTCTGTCCCTCAGCCTGGTGTCAGGGTGTGGAGCAGACCTCTGCTAAGTGACAACAGCGGTCTAGGTCTTTCTGTAGGGATCCTGCTCCACAAGTTGCCATGGCTGTGGGAGAGCCAGAAGGCTGTAGGCAGCGAGCGGCTGGTTTTGGTCTAAGAACAGTTGTACAGAGGTGTGTGTCTTCCCTCTTGCTGCTAGGGTGTGGGCAGGTCCCCTGGCAGATTTCAGAGGTGATCTCTTGGGATGTACTGTCTGTTTTCTGTGTGTCCAGGAGCTGGCTAGTACTGGGCATTCGAAAGTCACCAGGAGCTGGTTCCGAGCCTAGCAAATCAGGTAGGCGTGTGCTCATCCCACAGGAGGGGAAAGCCGCAGCTGCCCACGGTGGTGGCGGTGCCTTCTCTGCTTGTTTGGCAAAAAGTTGGCTCCATCTGTCTTGTGTTTCAGCTGTGTGCCCAAGCTTCTGCTTGTTGTGTATCCAACAGCTCATGTGCAGATTTGTGCTCGGGCTGCACAGGCTTCGTGTCACTGGGGCACAGTGGTGGGTATGCTTGTGCTGGCTAACGCCTATCCCATCTGTCCTGCAAGCACCATCATGTGGCTGATTTTTCAAAATAAGTAAATAAAGGGAGGGGAAAGCCCTGGTGTCTAATGACATGAACAGATACGTCTGCAGATAGCGTGAGCTCGATATGGCCACTACACGACCAGTATCCCGTGCCTGGCAAAGGTGATGTCTGGGCTGGAAGGAGCATCTGCAGCAGAAAACATTCCCAGACCGCGTGTTGAACTTTGACATGTTTTGGGCAAAGTCCCAAAAGCTTGTTTGTTTGCTGGAGGTTTTTTGGTTTGCGCTAATCCAGGTTCCCAGCCATTCCTATAATGGGGATATGGCTGAAGCATATTGGGGGGAATTTGCTCCGCTCCTTTAAATTCGTGATATCCCTGCATCCACTGCTTGGGATCTTGAGAAATGATAAAGTCCCTCCTTTTTCTCCGCAAGATAAGAAGAGATGTGACAGCAGCATCTGTTCCTTTTCAGGTGGCTTTAGAAAAGTGCTTCTTGAAAACAGTGCAAGAGTTGTTTGGGCTACCCATCAATATGAACATAATGTAAATATTTGTTCCCCAAAATTAAGCTAACGAAAGAGGGACTGTATTCTGTTCCAAATCAAAAGAAGTCCAGGAAGTCCAGAATAGCTGTAATTAAGCCAGTAAATTATTAGGAATATCTGGCAGTTCATGTGAGGACAGGAGCTAGCCAGAGATTTGTTCTTTTCTTGCTGTGGTTTTGCTAAGAACCTTCTTCATGCCAGTTATTTCTGACCAGAGTGTGTGGCTGATAATGGATAACTTTGCACAAGTATTGCATTCGTCAAGGGAAACATCTTGATCCGAGGCCAGCTGTGCTTAGGTCTGTAACTGTGGGCAATTCTCCTGATGCCTCCATGCATTTCCTTCTAGAAGCAGGAATTGCTGCTAGTGATGGGGGCTGGGGAGGGACACAAACAAAGCAAAAGAAAAACTATAGCATGTTCAAATGAAACACAGAAATACAAAAGCTAAGAGATCCTGGAAAACAGTTGCCATAATCTTGCTGTGACAGAAATAAGTCTTCTACTGAAAAAAAAGAAAATATAACCTTCTCTTTAAAGGTCACTTGCTGTTGTGATTTGACTTAAACTCTCTCTGAACCATATACTGTTGCATATTATTTATTATTTCTGATTTCTTCCCCGTTTCTGTTTAGATATATCTGCTTGTTGTCCTCAGATCTCTGGTGCGCCTCTGACTTTGCAAGCTCTGCGTTTGCACTGAGGCCAAGGCAGAACCTTTTTGACTTCACGAGGGCTCTGCTGGTATGTAGAGGTTTGTTCCACAAGGCTTTACTTTCTGGATCTGGGGAAAGCATCTGTTTCAGGGAAACCTCTTCTGGGTCTGACTCAGTTTGTGTGTGTGTGTGTTACGCTTGGCATAGTGGAACAGCCACATGCTGGAGCAGGATTCAAGCCCGGAGGCACACTGCAATACAGCACACAACCAAGACAATCTAAAGAAAGGGGGGACAACAGAATATGGGGTGCCCAGGGTTGAGCACTTCACAGGTGCCTCATTTCAAAGGAAACGCACTTTGCGATTTCTGTACAACTCTGAACACCTATAATGTTGAACGTGTGAAATCAGATGTGCAAGGAATTAGAAGCAGCTAAGCCATTAGGTACACTAACAAAGCCATGCACGTTTCATATATGTGTGTGTTTTATACATAAACGTCACTACAGTCTAAAATCACAGGCCTGGCCAGAGCTTCCCGTCCTAGAATTGGTGTTACAAGACAGAAAACAGGGCTTCCCAGGAGATTTAATGAAGGGTGTTTGCATAGGTGGGTAGGTGGGAAAGCTCGCTATGCCTGGTGTTTTCAATCAGTGATTTCTCATGAGTGCTTCCTCCAGGATAGGAAGGAGCAATGTTTGTTCTCACTTCCCATGCAAATGAGCTGCCAGTTCTGAATTCCCTATGGTGCACATGGTTCATCATCTCATATTCCCATTCCTCCGTCGTCTTCTTCCTTTCTTTCCTCCAGCCCATACATAACTTACCATACTCCAAAAAAAAATGCAAACCTCTCCCATTTTATTCATAACACGTCTGTTTTGTCTGGCTCATCCTGCCAAGAGGCACCTGGAAACA
Source organism: Stercorarius parasiticus (assembly GCA_013396915.1). Classification (NCBI taxonomy): domain Eukaryota; kingdom Metazoa; phylum Chordata; class Aves; order Charadriiformes; family Stercorariidae; genus Stercorarius; species Stercorarius parasiticus. The sequence goes on along the minus strand of VWZL01001511.1, from coordinate 177,557 downwards.
GGTACTTGGCAAGGCTCAGCAGCTTCAGTTGTGATGCTCCCATCACTTTGCTTCTTGCAGTGATCACTGACAGGGGAGCTGATAAGATAACAGCTATTTGTAATTGAAACCTGCGTTTTTACTAGGCTGTTAGACTGTCCCATTGATAAGGGGAGCTAAAGATCAGTGAGGGGAAAAAAACCCAACATCTGGCATGGTGTAAGATGATAACCCTAACTTCATTTAACCTGCCAGTGCTGTCACCCAAAGCCCCTGAGCCCACTTTGCATCTCGGCCAGGCTTTGCATCTTGTCCGGCCGATGAGCTGCGGCCTCCGGAGGATCTGATCTGCTCTTGGTGGAGCAGAATCAGACCCCTGCTGGGGGGGAGAGAAAGGAGGGGCTTGGGAGACTGGTCGGGTGGAGTTGTCCTGTGTTCCTGTTGATTAAAGTACATAAATCCTTAAACGAAAGCTTAATTATGCAAGTATTAGGGAGAGCAATTTTAGACTGATCTGATCACTGGAGAGGCACAGGTTGTTATGGAGAGCAGAGAAAAGCAATGACCAACAGGGCTGAGGATACCGGGGTCCTGCGGGGCTCGCTTGGCTTGCAGAGGGTTGGAGGTCTCTCCAGGGAAGGGGAGGCCAAAAAAAGATGCCTGATTTTTGATGGTAAGGCTTACGATCTGTGGTGTGTGTCTGGCTAGGTTTTTGTTTCGGAAAACAGCCTGGCACACTGCCCGCTCTGTGCGTATCATACGTGCTAACTTAAAGAGGAAGGGCAGGGAGCCATGGGGCAGTTCTGGGGTCTCTGGGAAGCGCATAGGTGTCTCATGGCCTGGGGGTGCTGACACCATAAGCCCCCCCCAGTGCTCCATTTCCCAGCCAGGTGTTCAGCATCCTTTGGTGATGCCACCGTCAGTCTCAGCAGCACGCTGCAAATGGGATGGACGTCTTCCAGTAAGAGCTTTTGACACAGCTGCATCTAGTCTTAATATCTAAAAAAAGCCCCCAGACTAAATAAATGGCCCTGTGTGACTAAGAGGGTGAATTTACGATGGGATTTATATCCTGGCAGGATCCCACAGTGCTCCCCTCTTGCCATATTTAGCTAAAGGGCAACTTCCTGACAAGAGAATGTGCGCAAATCAAACAAAACGCTTTCAGAGGAGAAGTTTATGGGATGAGCAACTTGTGATGGTAGGTTTCTGTGTGATTGACATCTGGTTTGAATTCCTCAGGTGGGACTCAGGGTCTTTCTGCAGCTCCTGATTATTGAGAACCACTGTAACATTCCCCCTCATCTGCACCTTCCCAGAAAGTTAAGGTGAAAATGTTTGCTAATTGTATGCAGACCAAAGCCCTCTGCTCATGTATTCACATCTCTGTCTAAGGCTGCTCTGCTTCATGTTATGTCTGCTCCAGCAGCTCTTCTTTTGTTCCATAAAGCCTCGCTTCCAAAGGCAATAAAGGGAACATCAGGATGGGCACACAGCTCCAGTGTCAAGGACTCGCCTCTGAGACAGGACCACTGCTGAGACCCCCGGGGCCACGCACTGCGGCCAGGAGTCGGAGGAGCTCCCTCCCATTTCCACAGTCTTCACCGCAGGAATCCCCCCCACCCGGCCATGCCAAGCAGCATCGCTCCACCCTGCTTCCCCTCCTCCGGGAAACCTAGGGTGGCCCTGCACCTCTCCCTGCATGCTCTCTCCCTTTAAAAGGTGACCCGGCACCCACCCAGATGTGCTGCAGGGGGGGATTTTCGCTGTCGGTCAGAGCTGGTCTGCAAATCAGCTGACGGTGACTTGTAGGAAGGCTCGCTGTCCTGACAGCAATGCTCTGGGTGCGTTGTTGCTGGAGAGCCAGCCTGGAAAAATGTGAAAATGCTTTTGTTCAGCGCGTTGGCTGTCAGCATCCTTTGTGCTGGGCGTAAGCTACTCCACTGCAGGAGCAAATCAGTGTGTGGTAACGCAAGGAAGTGGAAGCGTACATAAGCTCATCTCTGCCTGAGTATGCACCGTAAATGTTTAATTCTTGGTAATTAGAAATTCATTACTGCAAAGGGGCAGAGAATGCTATCTGAACATCCGTTGCTTGGTACGAGCCAACCCTTGAAAAGCTGTTGCAAGGTGTGGGATGGTGCGTGCCATCGGCCGTGGGGATGCTGCATGATTTATAACAATGTGCTGTAGCCCCATGCTGTTTCAGCTGCTTGTTTTCAGCAGTTAAGTGGCAACACGAGTAAAACATTAGCAAAATGATTTATTATTGATATATCAGCATAGTTTGGCTCTCTTGAACTTCAGATCATGACACTGTAATGCTAACAGCATTTTTACTTGGCAGAAAGTAAAACATTTCTTTTTTTAGTGATATATATATATGTAAAGGTACTCCACCCTCCCCTCAGAGAGAATTTCATCAATCCTTTATTGCTTTTAAAGACAACTAAAGATTTTCACAGTCCCTTGATCTCCCATACGATGTGATTCAAAGCTGTTCCCATGAGATTTGGCTGCAGAGGTTGGCATGCTGCGGAGCATGGTGCCGTCCACATCCGAGCCAGTCTCCAGGCGGTGGTAGCTGTTCTCACCTCCCTGCATCTGCAAGCTCGCCCCGGTGGGTTGCTGGTCTGTGTGAGGGACAGACTTCAGGGATGCAGCGATTACTCTTCTGTGTGTTCGGCAGGGCCTGCGGCACTGTCAGAGTTGATACTGTTCAGGGGATGCTGTTGGAGGTCAGGGAATTGGGCTAGACAGTGTGCAGGCAGGTGGTGAATGTAATATCGTTGCTAACCCTGAAGCGATCAAAAATCTTGAGCTTGAGTTTAAAATCATGAATTTCAGGATGGGGAAAAAAGAAAAGTAACTAATTTTTTTAAAGTATATTTTATTTCCTTGCATAAAAAGCTGACGATATTGATTCAAAAAATGCGGTTATACCGGATCACATCACAAGGTCCACTGAGGTCCACTAATATCTTTCCCTGATAAGATGGCAATAGAAGAAGTCAAAGAAATATATTAAGGAAACATGCGGGGACCCTTCCTGATGCACTTTACCCGGCTGTAGCTGTTTGCTGTACGGGGACTTCCTGAGCCACAGGAACAATCTTGATGTTACGTGCCTTTGATGGACTACTTTTCTGCCGTTGGCTTGTCAGTTTGCTTCATGAAGCCACGGAAAATTGAGATTTGCAGCACCCCATGCCAACAGGCTGAAGTGCCTGTGAGCGCTGAGGGACCAGCTGCTGTGGCTGTGGACCTGCTTCCTGCTGGCCCCTCTCATTGATGCGCCGGGAGGGCTGCTGAGCAGTTGGTCCCTTTTCTCCCTGTCCTTGCCGCTCAATTTCAGAAATCCCTGCCCTGCTCTGCCCTTCTCAGGTCAAAGAGGTGGTCTCTCTCCTAGCCTTTCTTGCTTGGAGGCTTGTCCATCCTCCTGGCTGATGCTGTTGTTGCTCTCCGAGCCGTTTGCAGCCGCACTGCATCCCTCTCGAGGCAGGGAGACCAGCATGACAGGCACTGCCTAAAATACATCACCACAATGGCATAACGATGTTCCCTTGAGTTCTCTGTTCCTGTTGTGGTTGTTGCTAATGATGTATTTGCTTTCCTGTTGCAAGCTGGCAGGCTCTGAGCACCCCGAGCTGGGCACAGGAGCAAACGATCTGTCATCTGGGCTTAGACAAGAGCTCACACCCAGCTGCTTGGCACAGCTACGTGTCTGCGTGTTTTTCCAGCTGCAGAAGTATATGGGACTTTTAACAATAACTGAAGTAGCATTGATATTGTGAATACCAGCGGTCCCTAAACGTTGGAGTTATGTTGCTAAATCCTGGTTTGTCATCCAGCCCGCTTATGTCATTTTTTCAAGTCAGGCCTTTCTGTAGCCTTATCTTCTATCCCATGGTGGGATGTTGCAGCCCTCTTCTGAAGAGCTGTTTGGAAAGAAGCAAAACAAGGGGCCACCGGGCAGAGTAATTATCCTGGAAAGCTCTATACAAATAACAGGCTGGGCCTCCCCCCACTAGCTGTTTGATGCTTTGGGATTGCGGTGTCTAGCACTGATGTGACTTACCTCTGGCTGTGAAAGAATTGTGGGACAGCATGAGAAAATGAACCCAGTTTTTAAATTTCTGTCAGTTTCTTTGCTGATAATTCATTGCCTAGGCTGAACATCCTCAGTTCTTCCTTTTTCTATGAAAGCTGTGGCAGATTTCCCCAGGGTTTTCTTGTCCCTAGAGTAAGTACACTGGCTAGCAATATAAAGACTTTTTGAAAAAATAAGTATATATTGCAACCTATTGATCCAGTGCAGTGTTGGCATTTTTTTAAAAAAGAATCCTTCTGGAAAGGTGGACACATTAAATAGGAGGGGGAAAGGAGTGTCAGGGAAAAGGGTTCTGAAAGGGCAACGCTCCCTGCTGCCGTCCAGAAGAATGGTACAGCGGCATCTTCTCTGCACATCTGTCCTTGGCACAGCATGCGAACTGCCTGGTGTAACTTGACTGTGCAGAACAGAGGCAAATTTGTATTGCGCCGGCAAATCCTCTGAACAGAGTGGTAATGTGGATCATTTTGTAAGTCAGCTAAAGCCAAGGTTGAGCAGGGTTCCAATTTTAATGAATCGCGCACTGATTGAGAATAAAAGGACAAGAATTTATTCCAACTCATTGTATTATGACTAAAATAACTTTTCCCTATCAAGCATAGATGCGAAATTTTCCTCTAAATCTGGTCAGGGGAGCATATACTGCGATACCCTTGTGAATGCTCTCGTGTGAGTGAGCAGCAGCGTGTCCACTGCTGCTCTCTGCTTGCTGGGGTAGCGCCCTGGGCTGCGGTAGATGCTGTGTACGCCGCTCTCGAAAGGCATGGGCTCCCCGTTCACAGCGGCTTTTACCTGTCTAGTACCTGAAGTCTTGCTGCCAGGCCCTCGGCTAATGCAAAAGAGCACAACTTTTTACACCTACTGCTGGTCTGCTCCTTTATTATTTAGCCTCCTTTACAAAGCTAATAGTCATCTAGTTCCAATTACTTCCAAATTCTAATAATCCTAGTATTTACTAGTAATTTTACAAGTTGCCAGTACAAGATTGAACTGCATCCTAAAAAAACCATTGTGTTAAACTGCACACTACTGCGCTTTGTTTTTCATAGAATCATAGAATGGTTCGGGTTGGAAGGGACCTTAAAGATCCTCTAGTTCCAACCCCCCTGCCATGGGCAGGGACACCTCCCACTAGACCAGGCTGCTCAAAGCCCCATCCAGCCTGGCCTTGAACACCTCCAGGGATGGGGCATCCACAACTTCACCACACTCGAGAGTGAAAATTTTTTTCCTGATATCCAATCTAAATCTACCCTCTTCCAGAGGGAAGCCATTACCCCTCATCCTATCACTACGTGCCCTTGTAAAAAGTCCTTCTCTCCTCTTTTCTGAGAACATACCTCATTAACTGAAAACTAAAACTGAGTTGCATGCATCTGAAGGCTGGAATTCTAATGTCTGTGGTAGAAATGCTGTTGGTGCTGGATGCTGCAGTGCTGCTGCAAGGGTATGGGCCTGGTCTTGACAACTAGCATTGTACTTAATGCCCACGCAGAAAATGTCTGTGGAGATGCGGGGTTCATGTGAAGAGCCTGCCCTTCTGCAGTTAGTGGACCCAATACCTACAAAGCCTGCAGGACAAGAGTGGATCAATGAGGCAGAAGTCTTTGAGTTTAGGTTCATTGACAGGGTAGTTGGTTTTTTTCCCTGATGTGTTCTAAATAACCCTGACAAAATCTGCCCCTGTTTTCTGTACAAAAGCTGAGCGCGCTTTTAAGCAAAATAACAAACTGTATGAGCTTTTATACTAGCTAAATAGGGCAGCTGTTGTTGGAGTGGTGTTCCAGCAACACCCTTTATTTCTTCTTAGAAAGGAGCTCCTGTGTTTTGCAAAGCTCTCCTCTTATCTGTACTCATCTGCACCTGATGCATCTAATTAAAATGCAGCAGATTTGAAATTTGCATACGTTATTTTGTAATTGCATGCATATAAATGTAAGCCACTAAAAGCGTTTGTGTTTAGACAATGTCGTAGAGAATGCAGTGATGGACACCTTAGATTTTCTCTGATAAGAAGGTGCATTTCGTTACAGCATGGGGGTGGGAACCTGAGGGAGGATTGGATGTTTCTGCTGCACACAGAAAGGGCGGCTAGGATTCCCCACCTCTGCCGGTAGTGACAAGCTTTTCTATTTTAGTACTGTTTTTTTCCTGTATGCTTTTACCTTAGGTGCGCTTCCGTCTCCTTGAACAGGTAGAGACTCTTGATAAAGGGATTGGATTTTCACCGTCTCTGCCTGTTACGAATTGTCATGCTGCAATCTCCTAGGCAGCTGCAGGAGGGAGAGGAAAGCATATGTGCGCGTTAGCAAACCATTTTGCATATTGCTAAAAACATACCTCCTCGTGTTGCCTTTGCAATGTCGTATGGTCGGGTGAATTGTCAGGAACGTTTCTTAGCAAAACTGTGATGAAAACATTTGGTTTTCACATGATATTCTGCTGAGGGAAGATGAATCCTTTCCAGCTATTTTAACTTCATTGCCTTGCGTCTTCCACAGTGTTTTGTGTTGGTTTGTTGGAGTTTTTTTAACTGCTGTTTTTGTGACGGTACCTGTCTGACTAGTTTCTTTAGGTTGCACACCTAAACGTGGTTTTGGCAGCTTTGGCCGTATCTGGCGCAGTACATTTGTTGGGGGTGGGAGGGTGAATGGCATCCTGGCAAAGAGTAGCTGTGCCTCGGAAGAAAATAGTTACAACTCCTGTGAGGTGAATCGTGATTTGTTATTAAAAAGTCACAGGTATTGGTAGTCCTCATAAAAGTCGAAAACCTCCTGCCCCCTGTGCGGTTTGGGGTGGCCCCCAGGCTTGGCGTTTCTCTTGGGGGGTGCTGGCAGCCCGAGTCTGCTCTCTCCAGACTTCCCACCTACCCTGAGCTGCGGGGACTGGGGCCTTCCCAGCCCACCCAGAGGCTGGGCATGGCAGGTCCCGGTCCCTGGGTGTGTGTGGTCCCAGGCGAGCGGTGTGAGCTGGGAGCTGGTGGTGGGCTACCACGCCAGGCTTCTCAGCAAGCTGTGGAGCACAGTCCTCTCACCAGCTGCGACGCGGTGTTTCCACGGCCTTATCTGTGTTTGCAGGCTTGTTTAGCACTCATTCAAGGGTATTGCTGGTGTTATTTTGTTGTAAGATGAGTTTTAAAGGTGCCGTGTGTATTTTGTTAGGACTCATTATAAAATTTACCAATGCAGAGGAATACAGTTAACAGTACTAAGCGAGTCTTTGGCCAGAAGACCACTTATGTAAAAAAGAATGCTTTCCTCCTCAGATACAGTTCCTGGGTAGATCCCTTGCTTGCATTAGTAACAACATTAAGACATAGTTACCTTTTCCTCAGTTATTGCTTCACAGGCAGCAAAGCTGTGAGAGTGAGCTGGGTTGTTTTTCCATTTAATCATCTGTGGAATTGTTAATTAAATTCCAATTGCTGGAGCTTTATTAATGATGATGATGTGAAAGCCAGGAAGAACGCAGCTTGATTTTTTCCAACTCGAGGCTGAATGTGCCGAACTGGCCGTTAGAAGGAAACCATTATTTTAGTTGCTATCGAGCAATTCAAATCTGGAATTACTGAGAAGCACTTGGAATGCCAGAACATCATCTTCACACTTGCTTTGCGGTTTATAACCAAAAGCCATTCCTGCAACCTAATTGGGAGACTGTCCTTAAGTGCTTTATAATCCAATTAACATCCAGAACGGTAATAAAGCGTCGGGGTCTTTAAATAGCTTGCAACACCGTATTTGCAACAGAGTTTATCTGACTATATTGCCTGCTCCTTTCAGCTGTTACACTGATTACTTGACTTTGGAAAGAGGACAGCTAATCTAACAGAAATATATTGCTCTTAATGAAGGCACATTGAACAAACTAAATTGCTGAGCTGTGTTCTGGGTTGGTATAGAGGGCCATCATCTGTCCCAGGTGCTTGTTAGTGTGTCGTTTCTGAGACTTTATGACTCTGTTGGACTTAAACCGGGTGATAAAGCCAAGGAGAACTGCAGACCTCCTCTAGGTGCAAGCTCATTACTTTGGAGCTGGTGCTTTTCGCTGCTGTAAGGAGGAAGGGAGCAAAAGCATGAATGCTTGAGCAATCAGGAGGTCGTGGATATGCTTCCATCACCTCTCCCTGCAGATCCAAAATGTCCCTTTCTTCTCTCCTGGTTATTTAGAAAACTGCCCGATTTAGAAAGTCAACGTAATGGCCACCTAACCCAGCATCCTGCTTCTGGAAGTGACTGGTAGGGGATGCTTTGGGAGAAGTACAAGCAATGGAGCGTGTGAAGATCAGTTCTTCTGCCCATGCATACCATTGCTGACTGCTCAAGACAGGGTTTGCAGTGACTAGAGTTTGCATTTGGATTACCATACTTCATATCACCAACAGACAGTCTATGAAGGATCTCCTAATTTGTTGCCTGTCACAGCATCCCAAGGGAATGGTATCCACCATTTTATAAGATGCTATGTGGTAAAAGTAGTTGTGCCTGTTTGCAAAATGTGCCACCTCGTAATTTCAGAAGGTGAAAGGAATTGGAGGGGGGTTACCATCTTTTGCACGTCACCGTGCTGACCATGTAGACTGCCTTCTTTTTTTTCCTTTGCGTGAGCTGGGCTACCCGAGGGCAGCTGATGATGACAAGGTGCTGTAAAGCACTGAGGAGGTCACAGTCATGAGAAGATCAGTGAGGTGAGAAGCAGGACCCCCTTACCCTGCCAGTGGGCAGCTTTACAGAGAGAAACAGCATCTGATTTGGGTTGCTGTTTTTTTCTCTGCTCGATCATATCACTATTGGAAATAATTATGTTTCTGCATGAAGTTTCTTCATGGTTCGCTTCTACTGACAGATGCTTTTTCTGAAGCTAGTTAGACCATGGAGTCTGCCTGAGTCCCACAGCCTTGCTGCAGAGTAAAAGCCTGTGTCCTTCAGTTGGAGCAGGAACGGCTTTGCCTTTGAGTTTGCGTCAGGGAAAAAGCTGCTGCTGGGAACGTGTACAGGCTGTGCTGGGGGGTCCTTGAATGCCATCCTTGCGTTCCTGTGGGAAAGGCTGCTGCCTTTCCGTGGCTCTGTGGCTGAAGCCTGGCACCCAGGCTCAGCCATTTTACACAGACCACCTGTGGCTGGGCAGAGCAAGAGCGTGCGGGGAAGGTGGGAGCTCTCACCCGTCCTCATGGCGCAGGGAGCAGCAGCTTCACAGAAAAGTTACTTCCAGCATTTCAGGCGTGTGTCACCCTGTTGTTGAAGCGTTGTCTTCAGGAGGACTCCAGCTTGCCTTTGCACATAGGGTTACAGTAACGCTAAGCCTTCCTGATGGAGACCTTTGCCACTCCAAAGACTTGCACTTGTGCATTTTTTTTTCCCCCCAAATATTTGATATGTCTTTGTCAAAACCCTCTTTGCATCCCTGGCACCATCCATCAGAGGTCTTGTTCATGTTGAGGACGTCTCTGAGGAGGCAGAGTGAAGTCTGGAGGTAAAGGAGAGATTCATTTTGATCTGAAATTCCCAAATCTGCCCCTGTCCTTTCAGCCCCTGGCTGGCTAACACAGCAAGTTGTCTGCAGAGCGTTTGCTGTGCAGGAAATCCCAGTACCTTGACGCTGTCACCTGTTCAGTGAGGGCAGTGAGAGGCACCAAGGCTGGGTAAAGAATGAAGCCAGCTGAGATGTGGTTTGCTACAAGGCCAACTCTGCGCCTGTTCCTGGGAAGGGCACTTGAGGGAAGTCGTTGCCCATCCGGAGAGCCTTAGGTCCTGCCAGAGATGAGTACGTGTTACCTGTGCCCTACTGATGGGTGCCGGGGACTTGGGGGGGGGCTTTTATCTGTCCATTTTGGGTACAAAACCATGAGTCAGAAACGCTTGATGAGAGTGACCCATCACCACCTGCTCTGTACAGTGCTGTTTCCCTTCAACGTTTGCAGGAGAGTGCAGTGCTGTGATCTCGGGATTTATCTGCCCTCCCCAGGCCATCTTTGGGTACACAACGTTGTGGTTGCCACTGAAGCAAATCACACAGTAAACATTTGGGGAAAGGCTATAATTACCAGAGGACAAGTTAAGCTAAACTACCGGGGAGGCAAAACAAAGAGCCTCTGGCATGGTAGTGGTAGGACTGCTGCGCAGTAGAAGGGCTTGGACAACTTTTGTTATGTTACTTAACAGCATGTGCGGTGGTTTTCAGGAGCTGATTAAACATCTGAGCTTTCTTTTTTCCCACTTTTTGCAGCTCTCCATGAATTCCCCAATGACATCTTCACGAATGAGGACAGGAGACATGGAGCTGTGGTCCTGCACGTCCTTTGTGTAAGTTTGGTGACTTTGCCTTTTTTCTCCTATCAGTGTGGCCAGGGCTCAGTGCACTCACCACAGGCTGATGCCGCCTCCTGCCCACAGGGGCTTCTGCTCTCAGTCGTGGTTGAGAGTGAGTTTCAGTAACTACACTGAGTATAACATACTTCAGTTTTACATAAACCCCTTTTAAAAGGCCCGGTGCTTTTAAAAGCCCCGGTGCACATGAGCGCAGGTGCATGCTGTTATGTGAATAAACTCCTTCAAGTTTACTCCAGCCAGACTGGCTTTGCTGAGGCCATCAGGCAGCTGTGATCCTCTGCCCTCTGCCCCCGAGCATGAGGATGCTGTGGAGTTGGCAGGTCAAGGGAGGACATTCATGTAATTGCCTTCAAAAATAAATGAAGTCTTATCCCCAGAAATTTCCCCCAGAAATGCTTATGGCACCCCTTATGACATAGCTGTAGGAGAAAGAAATTAGAGGTTTTCTGTTTAAAACAATTATCAACTGGATTAATTTTATTTAAAAAAAAAAAAAGCTTGGGACTCCAGAATTCCCCTGAGTACTTAAATTGCTATTTTCTTCTTGAATATATTAAAGAAAAGATTGTAACTTCTCATTTATCAGCTGCAGGGTGTCCTGGATCCTCTTGGGAATTCTGGAGGATGTTGGGCAGGCGAGGGATTTGCCTCCAAGTTCAGAAATGTGCCAAGAAGACTTTAATAGATGCTATTTTAAAGACCTTACTAATATCAGAAATCTGTGCAATTTTGGGCTTGGAGTTTTGTGATCTCTGCCCCAAACAAGCCAGTGTAAGTGGTGTGCATGGGTAAGGTCAAAACTAAAGATACTCAAGATAAATGTATGTAAATAGCCCTGGTCTGTCAGTGCACTGGACACTTCACCAGTGTTAGAGGACCTTGCATTCAGCAGCTGCAGTACCCTCACAGGGGGAAGCACTGCCCGTCCAAATCCCTTTCTCGACTTCTACTAAGTAAATTAAGACAATTCTTTTCTTTTTGAATGTCATCTTAATTTAAGAAGAACTGCCAGGTTGGTTCTTCGTGAGGGGAAGAGGCATTCTTAAGCAGCTAAGAAGATACCTGCTTGTCATAAATCTTTAAAAGCATTTCATAATTTTAACTCAGTTTAAATGAGCAGTCGCCATTACCTGTGTGCAATGATTCATGATTTCTTTTTAAGTATAAGTTAGATTGCATTGCATGTTGTAATGCGAGTGCTCTGTGTTACGATTTTATATTGGCTAAATGGCTGCAATAATTTGTTGAGTAACATCACAGTTGACTTTGTCTGGCAAGCTCAAAGCTTCCAAGTTTCCATGGGAACATTGAGCTTTGAGATGTTTTTAAGAGTGAGCATTGGACCTGAGCTGGATTTTTTAGCAGCCACAGGAATACTTCCAAAAATTCATATAAACCCTCTCTCAAAGTAATGTCATGCAGCAGTGAGCCACCCGGGGTCTCTCTGCAGTTGGTGGAGAGAGAGAGAGGCCTTCAGAGGATCTTCAGCTCCTCCACTGTAGGTATGGGGTGAAGCTGCACGTTGGGTTTCACCTGCCTGGCTCTGGCCAAGTCTGGTGGTCCCCTCCACAAGCAGTGAGTTGCTTCTGCATAGAGGTGGTGTAGGTGTGCCGCACCAGGGGGGTCAGTGTCGCACGTGGTGGCTCTTGCACATCCCTGGTGCTGGTGGTTAGCGCGGGTGCCCTCTTCTGAATGTCCAAGTGGGGGGCTTGGGTTGGGCTTGAAAGAGGCACCGGGGATGGCACTGATGGAACTGCGAAGTGGTCCCAAGGAATGCCATCCTGGAGACCTGTCTGTACATCCCAAGCAGCTTTTGGTGTGCTCTCTCCTGACTTTTGGACGCTTGATTTCATGACTCCAGGGTCTGTTTCACAGCCACAGTCAGCCTGTTGCATAGTACCAGCTGTGGGGTTTCACACCTACCTTGACGCGCACCTCGGCCGGTGTGTGTTTGCATCCCAAGTGCTGATTGTTTTCCTGTCAGTCAGTGCTCAGCGCCTCCAACAGCTTTTCTGTTTTGATAGGAAAAGGTCACTGTTGATCACCTGTTAAGAGCAGTTAATATAGTTCCTTGAATTAATACAGACAGAAAGTGTGTAAACATCGTAATGAGTCTTGAAAAATACTGGTGGGCTGTTGGCACCGTTGTAACTATACCGTGGGTAATACAAAAAAGTGTTACGAGAGTTGCATAAGAAAGGGATTAACTATATGCAGTTAAATTCATCTCTCTGCTTGGAAAACAACTGGCAGACTCCTGTGTAGCTGCTCTAGGCAAAAGATGATAATTAATAGCACCACGTTGCTACTTTGTAACCTCACATTTCTTAGATTTTTTTAACACAGAATTATTTTTTTAAAAAATCTCTTGAGTTGCAGGAATAAGTTTATAATGAGACCATTAAAAATATGAGTTGCTAAAATCATTCTTAATCTCTGTGTGATCCATACCTCTGAATGTGTTTTTCCAGGCTATTTGAAAGAGATGAGACCTGGACTGTATTTTTTCATTATTAGCAACAATGAAATCACGCAGTATTCTCATACGGTTGACTACATAAGCTATGGGTTGGGTTATTTTCCGGTCTACTTTAAGTTATGATTTGGGCTTCCTAATTGCCCTCAAGATGTTTTCCCACAAGCTTTTGTGTCAGTTCTGAATAAGCTGTACATGCTTTTAACATGCGTCAAAATGAGATTTGGAGGACTGAAATTTCAAGATGAACTGCCTACTTCAGAATAAAAGGAAAAATCCGTTCTTAATGAGAACTAGATAAGTATCTGCTGTCCCAACAGAAACATATCCAGTGTCTTCCCCACTAGCAAGCAGCAAGACAGATACCTTGGTCCATCAGGGCTTCGTCATTCTCCATAGCGGTTTTATTGACCAAGAAGATTTGTTGACCATGCTCCAGCTCGGGCGTCCCTAAGGTGCAGGACCCGGCTGGATTCACCCTTTCTAGCACCGTAGTACTTGGGAGTGACCGCTGGCTTGTCAGAGGCTGTCGTAAGGCATACGGGTCCAAGACAGTAGCCGTCAGATGAGAGGTTTCCCAGTGTCTTTCTACCCTGAGCTGCCAGCTATGTGAATCCCAAGGAGATCTCCCCTGGGCTTCACTGTCTCTGGCCCTGGTCCAGCCCCATGGGTGGAGTGGGAAGCAGAAGCAGCAATGGCAAATGCTTTGCCTTCACCTGTAGCAGAGTAACTGTTTGTAACCTGTTTGTCAAAGAAAAAACTGATACTTGGAGAATATAGACAACTGTCAGCATTTAGCAGACTGCCTCTTTAGCCGGGCTTGAAAGGGGTTGTAGTCGTATTGGGGTGATAAACCTCTAATTCCATTTTATGCCCTCTGGCGATACAGTTACCAAATGTCTGATCAAATCAGAGCATGCACAGAAACGCACTTTGTGGGGAAAAAAGGATATAGACACAGAGTCACATTGTCTCCATTGACATTTCTTTGCGGGTTTGAGGAAACGGGACTGTAAAGTCAAAGGGCCTTTGTAATGGTAGGGAGAACAACAGAGTGATGATCAGCAGGTCATCATCACGCTTCTCATGTTTAGTGACCTCCCCTTAAACAGTTTTTATTCATTTCAGTAAAAGCGTGATCTTTCTGCTCTCCCCCTTTGCCCATGCTTTCGTGTTTATTTCTGTGGAAGACATCAAGGTGTAAAAGCTGGTTTAGCAGAAGCCAGAGAACCAGGGGGCAAATGCTATAGACTGGGGCCTTGAGGGAATGCAGTAGATGGCCTCTCAAGGGATTCCCAAGGCATCTTCTCCCTACAGTTTAACAAAAGTGAAAACACGAAGACGCAGCAGATCCCACGGTGGGGCTTGTGGAGAGTTATTTAACATAATCTGACGCTTCATAAAGATGAAAGTAAATCCCTAAACACTTCAAAAATCTAGGAAAAACTGGGCAGGAACAGTTTAGCAGAAATTTTAGGTCTAAGCTGAAAATACTTCAGTTTAAAGGAAAAGTGGGCCACTAAAAATGTATTGCAGGTTTGAAGCCATAGTGTTTAATTTCCCTCTAGATACTTCGGAGGTCATCAACTGATTGTTTCACTGCTGCTAATTATTTTCATGTCCTCTCTGAGAAGAGGCCGTGCTGCTCTGGACAGTCACACCCGCACTAAGTCACTGCTTTGGGATGCTCAGTTTGGAGGGAGCCAGGGTCTGGATTTTGTGAGTCTGGTGCTGTTCACTGCTAAAGGATCTAGTGTACAGCCTGCAATCCGGGAGCTCCCCAGCGCTTGAGAGCTTTGTTTTGCCATCTTAGCGTTGTTCCTCATGGCGTGCAGCTGTCTGGGTGTTCTCGTAGCATTTAACTGGTTTGTAGTTTGTTCCAGCAGATGTGTACTGATGGCTGTGCAGATCCCCAGCCCTACCATGCTCATGGACACTGGGTGGTAGGTACCTCGTAGCTCCATGAGACAAGGGAAGGGAAATCGCTCTGCCGAGTCATTCATGAGGTTTTCGGTGACAGCAGAGGAAGGAGGGTTTGGGTATCACTGCGGGTTTCCCTGGAAAAGCCTGATGGGATGGGCACTATCTTTCCTTCCTGCCCTGTTGCTGCTGAGCCTTCATCTGCCCAGCTGCAGGCTCTGCCCCGATCCCTGTGTTATCCCAGTCTTTTTAACAGTACAGCATTGGTTCCCTTTTTCCCAGCTTTCTCCAGGGAAATCTGGAATGTGGTGCCAGGACGCTGCTGGTGTGAAGAGTCTGTGCGTGTGTGTGGTCGAGGCCAAACTCCTTCCCAGACAGAGCTATGGCACCGTGTGCTGAGCTGGGGTGAAGGAGAGGTGTCTCTATCTGCGCGCAGCGGATCCCTCATGCTCCTCGTTTGCCATCGTTCGGTGTAGCCATGGGAACGGGGTGCTCCAACGGGGGCACCTGCCTCCCTTGTGCGAGCCGCTCAGAAAATGTAGGTTGCTCTGGATGCATCCTGTCTTTATCTATTTCTGCATTGAGTCCAAAACCAGCCGCATCTCGTTTCTACAGCACAGAGAGCTGGCTCGTTAAGGTGATGATTTTCCTGTGCCCTGGATGTGGTTGCTTTAGTGATGCTGCATGATACAGGCAGCTTGCTGCTGAGCACGTCACGATAGCATGGGCTGCTGCTCTGAGTAAACTTGGACTCCGTGGGTTCCTTGTTTGGTTGTTTGTGTGGTTTTTTTTTAATTTCTCTTCAATAATGGAGTTTCAGGTGGTTTTATAATGCAGTCGGAATTGAAGAAAGCCCTATGCTTGGTGACAGTGGTTTCAGTGATGGCCCTTGGCTGTGCCAGCTCACCTGGGGTGGGAGGTCTGCCAGGGGAGCGGCCAGGGACAGTCACCTCTTCCTTTCCCTCTCTTGGGAAGAAGGCAGGGCTATGGGAATTGCTGGCTTCTACAGCATTGAAGCTTTCCTATGAAAAGCTTCTTGCTTAGCTCAGTAAAGCAAGTTTTAATCTGGGTCAGAAGACTGGCATGGAAATCTCAAAGGACCGCTAGACAAACATGAAGAATTATCATTTATGTCCTGTGCAACAGAACATGTATTGTGAGTAAGATACTTAATCTCTTTTGATGCAGAGATTGCAATTACTTCTCTGATGCTTGTTTGTTAGAATCATCATTTTAAAATCAATCCTAATGTAATGCTTAATCTGGTATTTGTAATCCTTTTATGCAGGACCATTATATTTTCATAATTTTTTTAATGTCCTTCTGGGGAGGAAGAGTGTCTTTTAAGTAGGTTGCCTGTTTAAAGACTTCCATATCTTCACTTCGAGCAGAACATAACTAAATCATGCTGAGGGTGAGACTTATTTTTTGTGTTTTGTCGATCATGTTGTCTCCTGTTGCCATTACACACATCGTGGTTACCAGGATGTGAATATGCCTTGCCGTTCTTGTTTGTACTGGAGACAGTGCAAACCCAACGCTCACATCATTTTAATGCTCATTTAAAAACTTTCAGAAGGATTTTCCTAAACTTAAACTGATGGGCATCTCGCACCTGGTGTCCATGCAGACTGAGCATCTTTCTGGTGAGCAACCGCATACAATACAGTAACTTCGCATGATCTGAAAAAACGGTGAGAACATACAGGAGGGCAACGACTGCGTGTGTGCACCACATGTGGAGGCAGGTGCTGAAGTGACCTGGTTTGGCCTTTGAGCATGCGCTTTTTTGGTTTGTTGTCTTCTCTCCGTCCCCATTGCCTTGCCCCCCTTCAGGAGAACTTGGCTCCCACAATGGCAGCAGATTGCAGGAAGCCCAAGCAGCCATATGATGCCCTGCGCTCTGTGACTGTAGATTATGTCAAATATAGAGGATGTGCTCAATTTATAGGGATGATGGTGTACAGATTACTGTTCTTGAAAGGCATTACTATGTATTGGATAAGGGAAATGATGGCATGAACCACTGCAGATTAATGTGATTAGCAGATCAGAAAATCCAGGCTGAAGTTGGGCACCCGCTATCCATTGTATTTCAATGGGATTTGGCCGTCTAACTCTCTGGGGTTGTTTCTGATCCTTCTTCCTGTGATGCACGATGTCTGTGAACCGTTTGCTTCCTTTATCTCTGTTCATGCAGTTATCTTTTGGTATCATGTCAGCAGCTAGTGCTCCCTCTGCGAGATCCAAGGTCTCAGCTGCAGACGGCACGAGTTGTAGATCTGGAATTTTGCTTACGTTCGTGGTCCTCTGGGCTATTTTGCAGTGTAAGAGTTGAATAAAGTGTAAGTTACATTTATACATGTTTATGAGAAGTGACAGAGGAGCACATAAACTGTCCTAAGTGACAGTCTAGCACTGAATCTTCAAGATGGTGTCAAAGTCCTCCATTATGATGAAATTCCCATCTCTAATCCTGAAAAAAATATACTTGAATTATTTTTGAGCTTGAAAGTTTTCATGGCTGAGATTTTCACAAAAATTATTGACTTTTTGCAGCAAAGTTGTAATTAAATTCTGGCAAATTAGAAACTCGGGTTTTAGGGGGCTTGGGGGATATAAACCTGTTCCTGGAAAATGAAAACAAGAACAAAAACCCAGGAGCCATTTTTGTGGCTGCTTTCCCTGTAGAAAAACATACTCTGGTCTCCTCCCATCAGCCAAGCTTCAACAGTAAACTTCAGAGGCAAGCAGAGCAGGGAGGATCTGTTGGTGATGCGGTAATAACTTCGTGCTTTGATAGGATTAAGACACTGTTTTTCTGCAAACATTGGCCACTTCTCTCAGCCGTAGTTGTTCACTGGAGCTGCACTACTTGTAAAAATAATTCTGTAGTGGGACACGGCAGGTGTTACAAAAAAGATGGAGCCGTCTTTGAACTTCAAAGTAGTTTTGTCTCACTTTGGGAGTGGAAAGATGGATAATGTCGTAATGCCTGTGAGTAAAACTGTGAAAACGAAAGGGATTGATGCAGGCTCACTTGCTTTATTGGACCAAATGCCAAAACCTACTTCTTTCTTGGGCTGTTTGCTTGAAAGCGCAGTACAGGTAGCTCTACAGGTGAGAAGCTCTATCTTTAAGGAAAAGAAAAATACCCCAACGATATGCACTGAAAACCTAGCAAAATGTTATGGAGGTGTATGTTGCCAGTGTGAGGAGGATGTACATGATCAAGTCAGACAAGGGGTGTAAGCTCCCGGCAGGACGGGAATACAGATGCCGCTGTGGGACTGTGATGCTGTAAGCCAGCCCTCGGGCTGGGCTGTGCCCCATGCAAACCTGGTGGTGATGCTCAGTTTGCTGTTGTGGTTAATGGCACGCACTGCTCCAGAGCAGCGTGTGTTTCTCCGTCTGCGGTGACACGGGTGATGTGGGGGGGCATCATTTCCTTTGATGCGCGGGAGCGGTGAGCTTGCTGGCCTGAGCACAGGGTGCAGCCCCTCGCAGGGTCCTGCCACTGACAGAGGTGGCCACCGGGCTCCCAGAGGGGGAACTGGAGGGGGAGAGCTCAGGTGTTCATCTCTCCTGTCTCACCATGTGCAGCCTTTCATATCCCCTCTTTTTGGACACAGCTGGTTTGTGCTCAGCTGCTGCAGTGCAGTTTCTTCCAGGTTCATGCCCTGGGCCTCGCCTCTCTGTTTACATGCCCAAAATTTAAGGATCTCTCTTGTGCGTGCGTGCATGCGTGCGTGCTTTCACAAGTACATAGCAATAAATAAACCTTTGCCACTACTGTAGTCTGCTGGGAATGAGATCCAAGATGGTAACGTAGGCTCTCTCCGTGGCAGGTTTTTGGTAGCACATGCAGACAGATTGTTTTCTAGTTCCTATGGGGATGCCAGCTGTAATAGATAGGCTGCATACCTGACATCAAGGAGCGCTGCAAGGGATGAACACTGGCCTGTCTTGCAGGTCTTCAGAGGGTGCAGTCGTCCTCTCTTCTCTCCCATGTCCCCTGCTGCACAGACCATTTGGCTTTAAAACTTTCCTACAGCACTCCAGGAGCGGCTCTCCTCTCTGCAGCGTGTCCTCTGGGAAACGCGGGCAGGGCTACCCTGTTCGGGTGATGCCCTTATTCCTCTGGCTCTCTCTATTACTGGCTCTGTTCCTTTACCACAGGTCTAAGTTTGTGTAAGGTGGTGCAAGAGTAGCCTGGGTGGCCTCGGATACATCTATGCCGGTAAACTAGAGCAGGCTGGGATGCGGGCGCAAGCCTGGCTGTGATGGTATGCTCCATTAGGTAACTGGCATGCTCTTCACCTGGTTTTCCCCTATGCCAACGAGCGTTTTCCTATCCAGTGCCAGGATGTGAGTCGAGGCAGGGGATAGAGATCCTCCCCTCTGGGCAATATGGACCAGGTCACCCACTTTGGGGAGGATGAGAGCTTAGCTGCAGGGATGTAAGCCGTGCTGTGCCATTTGCCTGTTAGGATAGAAATCAGGCCTTAGCATGTTCTGTTTAATAATACAGAAATGTCTTTCTATTTAATAATACAGAAATACAGATGAAATTGAAGAGTTGATTTGCTAGGTGTCCTTTCGAGTCTTGTGTTTCCCCTTGGGTTTCAGTCATTTGGAAGTTGTTCCTATGTGGAGTTTAGCAAGAATTATCACTGGGATCCCAGATGACATGGCAGGGCACTTCAGTCACAGAAAGCATGCTCCTCTCCCCTTTTTCAAAACACTAACATTTCAAAAATTACTTCTCTAGGGTTTAAATTTTCACAGAATGCAATCATAAAAAATCCTTGTGCTGTGCGACAGGGGGGAAAAAAAGAAGGCAAAAATATTTAAGTGTAGCTTAGCAATATCCAGAGAATTTAAAAAAAAAAAGTAGTCTTTATGATGATGATAAAATTTTGACAGCTTGTAAGAACCTTTGGATAAATACTTCACAGAATCACAAAATACTTCATTATCTTTCCATTAAATCCCAGAAAGACCCATGAATTCTTCTTGCAAGAGAATTTTATTTTTTTTAAAAGCATATAGCAAAACAAACCTAAGATGAGTTGGGATGCTGCAGTTCGTTTCTGCTTGACAATCTCCAGACTCAACATTTTCTCTTTTCTTTTGCAGGCCGTGTATATGTTTTATGCTTTGGCAATTGTCTGCGATGATTTCTTTGTCCCTTCATTGGAAAAGATTTGCGAAGTAAGTATTAGAAGATGTTACTTAAGCTTGTGTGCTGCTTTAGCAGCAGTTCTCCTTGAGAGCCTCAGAACGTGATGATAGTGTGTTTACGATTGGCTTAGAGTGTTCCCCATGCTTCTTGTTTAGTTGCTCAACACTGCGTGTGTGCGTTGGCTCAGCTTCATGTTCTCACTCGCAGGAGATGGGCTGGGAGTCTGCTGGTGGGTAAACTTGGCTGAGGCTCCCTCTTAAAGCTAGCACTTGCCTCTCAAATAACAATTCCTATATATGCATCATAGCGCTTCTTAAAAATGGAGGCAATTTATAACATAGTGAAAAACACGTTCTCTAGAGCAGTGATTCTCGAACTCAGACCCACGCTGCGGGCTCCCTGGTGGTGCTAGCTGCAGCATGAGTTTCCAGGTAATAAGCCCAGCAGAGCTTATTAGGCTTGTTCTGTGCTCCACGGCTTGCCTCTGACATGCTCCCACCTCTCCAGCTGAGAAACCCTGCCCTTGAGGTAGGATCCAGCCGTCAGAGACTGTGAGAGTGCTGGGACATTGTTCGTTGCCCGTGTAGGGAACAGCGCTTTAGTTCAGTTATGGCTTCAGGCATGTCACTCGGTTATCCTGGGACTTGGAAGGTGATAACTTTTTATTTCCTGAGTTTTGCATGGCAATTTTGATCCATGAGGTGTTTCTGAGTTTTGTATAGCTTTAACTTAAAACTTAGAAACTTGCCAAGCCTCAGGCTGGGAAAGAAAAAATGTACAAGGAGTTTAGATGCGTTGGTATTTAAAAAAACAGAAACAAAAAACCATCGAGGGGAGGGAGAGATGCCAAGCTCTCAGCTGGCTGTCTGAGAGCTGGGTCCTGCCCCTGCATGTGGTCCTGGCCCTGTGGGACCGGTGGAATGTGCCTCCCTCCTGCTCCTGCTGCCTGGCCGCTGAGGACCTGCATGCCACTGGTGTGTTCGCGCCGGGGCTTACCGGCTCCCAGGGCAGCCCCAACAGGGAATGCTGCCTAGCCAGAGCAGGACTGCCCTGAGCAGACCCACACCAGAGCTGGATTTGTCTGCTTGGACTTTTGTTAGAAGTGAAGACTTGGGTTTAGGTTCAGGATGCTACAGATGTGCAGCACGCTCGCTTCCTGGGGCCTTTTGGCTTTGCTTGTGCAGTGCCCAGCGCAGGAGCTGATGGCTCTCCAGGACCTCCGACCATTCACGCTATGACAGCTGCTGTTGCCTCACATTTGTGTGTCTTTGCAGATGTCTCTTCAAAAACACTAGGCCCTACCCTTAGCTGATATAAATTAAATCCTCTGGTGATTTACCCCAGTAGAAATCATGGATCTTGTACCCTGCCTTCAAAGTCACGAGTTTCATACCTTGCGTTGTGTTGGTATAAGTTGTAAAGCAGCAGGGACAGCTAGGTCAACTATAAAGAAGTGCTTGAACACTTCCAGCAATTCCAAGGGACTCTGTCCCTCTTTTGCTAAGGTTGGTGTGCTGAAATTTTAGAAGACGAGGAGTACATTTTAGCCTAAATCAGCTCAGACAGCTACAGGGTGACCACAGACCATGTGCCCGAAGCGGCTGCAAGCCCTCTCCAATGTCAGTCTTGGGCAATGAAATCTTTGCATGTGGAAAATATGTTTTGGTCTTGCCAGTTAGACATCTCTTGTCAGCTGGAGGAGACGCCTGCCGATCTGCCCGGCAATAAGTGTCACTCATCGTGGCGCAGGCTGTGCTGGCCCTTGGAGGAGGTGTGGGAGATGGCAGGAGAGATCATTTGTGCCGACAGCTCTGATGGAAGTTGTCTCTAAACTAACCTGATATTTGTAGTTCAGCACCCTGCCATACAAGCCTTTTTTGCATCATCAAAAAAAAAAAGTCCCCAGGAAATCCCACTATTTTGGTGCATAAGTATTCAGGTAACTGAAGGGCGACAACAGAGGGCATGAGCTTCTGTCCTGCAGAGTTCCTGCACTCTCTAGGGCTGAATCTAGGGAAAGCCACTGCGAGGTTCAGGCGGAGGGAACAGAGATGTTGATGTGGAAGTGGGGATGGGAGATGCTGGAGATGTGGACGTGATGAGTTATTTAACCTCCCCTCTCCCAGGCAATGGAACCCTGCTGGGAAACGTGGGCCTGAGAAGGCCAGCTCAGGTCACTGTAGAAGAATGAAACCCGAGCTGAGTGAGCAGTGTCCAGGACAGGCTTGTATATTGGGGTGCCGTCGATATGCCTGAGGGCAGGCCTGCCACCCAGAGGGACACAGGTCGAGCCAGACGATTGGTTATTATTTTTCTTGACTGAGCACTCATTAAATCTCATCTATGAGTGTATTTTGATTAGTGGCCTTGCTTATGGCACGGAGGTCTGATCTGGGTCTGTGGAGCACTAGCTCCTGTTACAGCTCTGCCGTGGACTCTCTGAGAGACCTTGGACAAGCTCCATCGCTTCTCTGCACCTCTTGTTTTCTGCGCTGGTCAGTAGAAGTGTTGGTCCTTGACTGTGTTTGCAAATCCTGAGAGGAAATAGTATGCACAGTGTTAACCGTTTCTAACTTCACTGGTGGTAAACTTAGTTATCGTAAATGAGAGGCTCGCAGACTGGAGAAGTCCCTCTCCTTTTACTGCCATTAGCTTTCTATAGGTGCAGGAGCTGTGCCTCTCTCCACCTGCCCCAAAAGGTTGGTTATAGAGGTACAAGTGTCAGAACTATGGTGCTATTTGTTCTTCTGACAAATTCTCAGATGTGTTTGGATTTGTACAGGCATCTAATGTCTAAAAAGCAAGTACCGTCCCCGTGTCACTTTAACATAGTATTTACAAGCCCCTGGGTCCTAGAAGGCTGCTTTCACTTGACCAGATCTTTACTTTCTGGTTACTTGTTGTCTTCTCAATGATACGTAACAACTCGTGCTTTAACAGTTCTGAACCATTGTGTTACCCAACACCACCAAAAAACGAGATGATAATAACAGGTTTTATTCAATTGTGCATGAAAGAGACAGTTTAGCAATAGAACACTAGATCTAGCATATTGTGTTAAGAAGTTACTGTCCAGAAGAAAGTAACTGAAAGTACCGTCCTATGTCGTTAGAGATTATCAAAATGGGTTGTATAAATGGATCAGAATTTTGCTATTCCTGTTGCTCCTACGTGATTCGCTCCCAAAAAAGTTTTTTCTCACCCCACAGGTGACCTTTAGGGGCATTCAAGTCCTTTTATTTATGTATTTTATGCATAATTAAGCAGTTCTGTAATTACATGATAGCAAAAGAAATACGCATTCCTGTTTCCTGATCCAACTACTTTGGATTTTATCTGTCCAGAGTGGCTTGTCTTCAAAACATACAGCTTTTCATGGTTTGTCCTTGATGTTAGCACTCAAGAATGCATGGGAAAAGGCTCGGGTCACTTCGCAAAGGCCTCTGCAGCCTTTGGTAGTATCCACTCTTGCCTATTTTTCTAGGAAAGGAAAGGTTTTATCGCTGCCCAATGACAGCCGGTGCTACCACCATTGCTCACACCAACCAATACTCTCCCCACATAAAGACCCAGTAGGCTGACTTGGAGAGCCAGGGCTGCTTCGTGAGGGAGAAGACCACCTGAGTCCTCCTCCATCACCTGATGAGTTAAGACCTGTGACGCTTTCAAGGGTGTTGACTTGTTTGTTAACTCACAAAAAATAATCATGAGAGAGAGAGGGGGGGCGGGGAGAGAGCCCCTTGGCAGGGACTCACATCTAAGAGGTTGTACTGGGTATGGCAGGACATGTAATGTGCTTAGCATGCAAACAACCGTAAATGGTAATGACTTGCTGCTGACCTAAGATCTACCGTCAGTAATCCAACGACCACCTACTGTCGTATCCAGCACAAAAGAATTTAAACCTCCTGCCTGAAGGCTTTTTTGGTCTTGGAGATCAACCAATAGTTATTCTATGGTTGCTTACAGTTTAGATGCAGTAATTCTAAAATAAATGCCCTTTTTCTAGCTTAGCTTCATCTAGTTTGGAAAGCGGTTGTTGAGTTAAACGAACAAGGCATTTGTGCTCCCAAATGTGTGTGTTGAGGTGAGAATTTGTTCCAGAACACTTGCTATGGTAGACATTCACATTCTGTCTTAGTTCAGATGTACTAACAATAAAGCCCTGATTTTCATTTGTTTTCTAAAACAGCTTGTACTTGCATTTGCCCAGCTACTCTTTGTTATTGGTCTTTCAGAGTGTTTACATGACGCAACTAACGTCATACGTCAATTGCAAACATTTGTCTGCAAATACCAGAGAATACATTTTTGCCTCCTACATAGTGTGCTGTATTCTCTGCTCTATTGTGTTAATCATCATATGCATTGCAACAAATTATCTAGAAACTGTCCTCGAGGGAACCTACTATAGCTTTAAATTAAAACTTGCCCACAGAAAGTCGGCACAGCTGGTTTCTTTGGCTGATGGTCTTTTCTTTCAAAAGGCACCATCGAGTTGCCGACTGACTCTTGTAGGATGACTGTCTCTGTATTTCTGTAGAGAATCCTGCAGCAGAAAATGGCCTTTGGGGATCTACTTCTGGTCCTATGAACTTCTTCGACAATAGTTTTAATCCTATTTAAAATAATTTTCTATAAAGCTGTGTTTAATCAGGTTCCACAAGCTTTTATAGCAGTGCAATGATGTCGTGGTCTTCTGCTTAAAAAGTGTTCGCAGTGGGGGCACATCTTTTCCTTTTCCCTTGTCCCCATAATGTATGTACAAGATTTTTTGTTATATAGGTATGATGAGTTACCTTCTCTTACAGGCCTAGAATATCCTTTGTGGGATCTTCAATCCAGATAAGGTTGGTGGGAAGGTTCCTGCAATCTTGTCTCTGTGAAAATGTACTTTGGTAATGACAAAGTTGCAGAGAAACCCTGCACCACTACGGAGCGGAGGGGGAAGCTTTAAACAGACAGTTCTGCCAGGGAAACGTCCCCACCACCCGAGGCTGTCTTCCCCTTGCTTGTACAGCAGCAGCCGCTGACTCGCACGCATGCGAGCAAGCCAGCTTTGTGTAGTAACAGCTCAGCAGTTTATGGCCGTATGCAGGGGGTGGCTTTTTTTAGCTACTCATTAAACCACGGAAGGTGCCAGCAAGGCATGTGGTCTTTAACAGCCTTGTCGCGTTTGCTGAACAGTGACTTGTGCAGATGGAGCAGTGGGAATGCAGAAAACATAAAGGAAGTAATTAACCAAGTAAATCTTTGGAAACAGCATATGCTGATGAAGTTTTCATAGAGTAGTGGGTCCTTTCCCTTCCAGAAACCCTGGTTTTAGATAGTCCCTGGGCACTGCCAGGGGAAGGCTGTAGGAGGTAAGTATCATCGATGGTGATCCAAGTCAAAGGGAATGAAGAGAGAAACGTCCAAGGCTGAAATGATAGCAAGGAAGGCAGCTAGAGGTGAACCATGCCTGAGCTCCAGTCCTGCCCTTTACAGGCCAAAGTAGATGAGATAAGGTGTGTATTGTTGGGGTTATGGAAGAGGCAAAGAGCTGTGACTGGTGAAACTGCTTCACTGTTGTCCAGAGTATGGTTCTTTCTCTCCTCTGTAAAGGGTATGACAGCCACAACCTGCCCTCTCTACAAGGAGATGCCAGTTTAAGTAGCTAATGCACGTGATGACTTTTCCCCCTATACTTAAACTTTATTAACATAAAACTGTATACTTATTGGCAGTTTCCCGCTCTTGGTGGACGGTTTAACATTTCTAGTTGAATTCCTTCAGCTTCTCAGTGTTGTAATCAATGACTCTGATGTGTTTTTCTGCAGCGCTTGCATCTTAGCGAAGATGTGGCTGGGGCAACTTTCATGGCAGCGGGAAGCTCTGCTCCTGAGTTGTTTACATCTGTCATAGGTAACTAACCTGCTGCTGCTTCTTGAAACCTCCGCGTTTCCCTGGCTGTTTTTCAGAGTTGAGACGGGATTGCTAAGTGCCTGTAACATTCGTTGTAATACCTGGCCCTTCCCTCGTGGGCACGCATAGGACTAATTGTGGGGAATCCTTGCTAGGCGAAGCAGCTCTGAAAAAGTGCCATTGTCCCACAGCAGGGCTGCCTTGGAAGTGGTTTGATCTGACCCCATCAAACCAGGGCCAGTAGGCAGTTCACCTTAACTGTCCGTTAATCTGCCCCGCTGTAGCACAGCCGAACTGCACAGCGCTGAGCTCTGCACGTGCAGTCTTCTCCCCTCCTGTCCGCCCTCCTACGCTATCTGCCACGCCGTCTCTAGGACGTAGCGTGAAAGGGTCCACCTCCAGCCTCTTGGGTTGGTACCCAGGCGAACTCTTTGTGTCCTCAGCTGCAGGTTCTCTGCCATCACCTCCACTCTGGTTAGTCTTCTAACACCATTTCCCTCTGGGAAAGCCAGAGTGGGGACAAAAAGAGGATTTGAAACGCTTTCTCACAGAAACGAATCGGTCAGAGCATCGCACTACCAAAGCAACTCTCTGCTTATGGGAAGTGTGACCAAGGGATTCAACAGTCCTTAAGTGTGTGAAACCCGGGAAACTCATGTGGTCTTTCAACAGCCTTTGGCTAAGAGGGGACAGCAGTCAGCTGTTATAAAATGGTACTGTACGTATGCTACCTGGCGCAAGGGGAAAGTCTTGCCGTTTTACTCATCCACATCTCTATTGGTAGGTGATCATCAGAGCAGCGGTTGGGAGGTTAAGGTGGGCTTTCCATCACTGAGGAGAATTATTCTCAGCTTAGATACTGTCTCTAGAAGATACTTCTATTTCAGTCACAGCTATCAGATGCAGAGCACAAATTAATTCACGCGAAGCTACATACTCTGCAGAGAGTTCCAATTACCCAAGCAAAGCCTCAAAATGTAGGAACTTAAATTGGACCAAGTTGCGGTTGTATTCCACTTAAGGATAGCGCAGTAGCAGGGTGAAAATAAAACCAGATTCCTTCAGGCAGCTTAGAGAAGCCCTAACGGTCAGATCATTATCTTGCTGTGGTGTAATCCACTGGATACCGAGTGTCACTTGGTGGGTGACTGCTTCTGTGTAATATGTTTCTGAGGAAAGGATAAAGTGGAAAAAAATATCTAAACTACACTGGCCAGTTAAATACTATTGGAACCTTAAAAGCAAGTGGTGAATTTAAACAGACTGACAGCTAGCAGGAGATGGGGTGTTATTTTTAGGCTGACTTCCTAAGGAAAGAATTTTGTGCAGTACTATGATGCATGTGTCTGTCAGTTCGTCTCCCTCACCATTAACCTCATTGGCCAATTTTAACCAAATTTGACAGAAGAGCTCTGAAAGGAGCTTCTGATGTAGCCCCGTAACTCATCCTGAGAGACATCATTCAGCTTGCACCGGCTCCAGCTCAAGCTTCTGCTTGCCTACTGAAGCCAGTAGGGATGAGGATATGGGGAAGAGCAGAGTACTGGTGAGGGGATGTGTTCTGGGGTGTTTCCTGCAGATTTGTGTCATAGAATCATAGAATCGTTTTGGTTGGAAGAGACCTTTAAGATCATCAAGTCCAACCGTTAACCAAGCACTTCCAAGTCCGCCACTAAACCACATCGCTGAGCACTATGTCTACACGTCTTCTAAATACCTCCAGGGACGGTGACTCAGACGCTTCCCTGGGCAGCCTGTTCCAATGTTTGACGACAACCCTTTTGATGAAGAAATTTTTCCTAAAATCTGACCTAAACGTCCCCTGGCACAACTTTAGGCCATTTCCTCTTGTCCTGTCGTCTGTTACTTGGGAGAAGAGACTGACCCCTACCTTGCAACAACCTCCTTTCAGGTAGCTGTAGAGAGCGATAAGGTCTGTGTCCCACCAGCTGCTCCCACAGAGCTTGCTGTCTTTTGTGATGTGTATTACCATAACATCGGAATGCAAGACCAGGAGGTTGGTGACTGAGACGTGTCTAGGTATTTGGTTTTCATTAGACAATCTATCCAGAACCCCTCAGAAAGCAAGTTGTGCCACCTTTATTCACCCTAGTACCTTTCTCTGAAAGTTGCCCTGTTAAATATGAGAAAAAGTGGCAGAACTGGTACATGCCTTTAGATTCATTAATGGGGTGTGAGGTCTGCAGTTTTTTGTGGAAAAATTCTGCTTTTTCCAATTTACAAAGCTTGCCTTGAACTTGTTTTTCAGGTGTTTTTATCACAAAAGGAGACGTAGGCGTTGGAACCATCGTAGGCTCGGCTGTATTTAACATTCTCTGTATTATTGGCGTGTGTGGGCTTTTTGCAGGACAGGTAAGAGCATTTAATGATTCCTAACAGTTCTTGCTTCATCCTGTGCCTTGGCTGTACTGTGAAATCAGCTGCCAGGTTCACAACCTTGCCACAAATCTCTCTGGCTTTATTCTTTTTAATAGGGCCCTACGCTATTCCTCTTGCATTTTTGAAATGAAAAGCAGAACAGCAAATGTCAACTCAGGCTTTTTAAGCTGCCCAAGATATGTGGGTGGTCAAAGGAATAAAAGTTGATTATTTAACACCTCCTCTTGGTAGCTATTGAAAAATGCGTTGTGACGTTTGTATCTGGCTCTTTTAGACCAAAGGAACCGGGAAATGTCTGTGCCTCTGGCTGGTAAAAATGCACTTCAGTGAGCCATGCATGATGCCTCTGAAAGAGCGATGA
The DNA here is from genome assembly GCA_013396915.1 of Stercorarius parasiticus. NCBI lineage: Eukaryota > Metazoa > Chordata > Aves > Charadriiformes > Stercorariidae > Stercorarius > Stercorarius parasiticus. The sequence continues at coordinate 148,892 of VWZL01001511.1, read as the reverse complement.
CACTTCTGGAGCATCACAAAAGATGCTGTCTATGTGTAAAATAGTTTTCAGATACATGTGCTGAGCTGACACAACATTGTTGGTGACTGGCGTGACTTACGAAGTTGTATAAGAAACATACAGCCTTTGCTTGTAGTTTATCTCATTATTTATATATAACCACAAAGTGGTTTATGTGGGAAGGGATCTCTGGAGGTCTCTGATCCAAAGCCCTCGCTACCTTGACCCCTCCAGCTCAAAGCAAGGCTGATCTCAAAGTCAGATCAGGTTGCGCCGGGCCTTGTCCAGTCAGTTTTTGAATACTTCCAAGGATGCCCCAACTTTTTTCCTCACTAGCAGTGAGGCTATCCATTCCTAGTGTAAGTTCTGACTGTTTTCCAGCATGTCAAACTACTTATGACAACACAAGCTATTAATCTGAAATTAAAGTAATTAAGTTGTGAGAGCTGAGCTGCTGTCTGAATTGCAGACATGATTGACTGTATAATTAAATATCTGAATCTGCATTCACCTTGGCACTTGCCAACGTGCCCAGTATTTTTACAATCTCATAAAATGCTCTTTGAAATGTGACTGTGCAGACTTATTTGTAAAGAGGAGAAGCAGAGTAACATTATCAATACAGGGCAATAGGATAACTAGCTCTGGAAGAAGAGCTTTAAGGGAAAGGGGTCTGTATAACTTGGTCAGTATGAGAAAGCATGCAGAGAAATTGGACTTTTCCTGGGAAAGTTTGTAATCCAATTTTATTTGCATTAGCAATGAACTTTTTCAGGATGACGGTGAACATTTTCACTGTGGGGAGGCTTCAGGAAAAGCCCACAGTGGTGCTTTTTAGCCACCTGAGCTCCCTTGATTTGCATGGGAACATGCAGCTGGAAGCTACACATGTTCTATAGGTTAGTGGTTCTACTCTAACTCTTACTGTGAAAGCCCAATTGATTCAGGCCAATTTTTAATGACCAAAGCTTTCCCAGGGCATGAAGCTGTGTTCCCCAGAGGTGCTCTCCTGTAATCAGTAAGACTTTTTGCTCAGGTTGCTTTTTTCAAGCAAACAAAGACAATTAACTGTTTAGCACGATGGCGGAGGAGCTAATTCTTCTGATTTTTACTCTCCATAGTATTGATTGCATGCCTCAAACCTGCTAAAAAACTGGCTATAAATCACAGTGGAAAGGGTTTGCTAGAGTTTTGGGGCTTGATGGAGAATGTCAGTCTTCTCAAGAGACCGTTTACAGATGGGAGATGTTTGTTTCTGAAGGATGTAACACAGGTCTCAAAGTGCTCTTGTAAATGCCTTCAGCCTCCCAGGTGTGGTAGATTTCAGAAGTTCAAAGGGGGGATTGGCATCCTAAGTCATCCTAAGTGTGGTCTGCAAGTCTCTTTCAAGTCAAGAATTGAGGTTTGGACTCATTTGTCCCAACTTTGTTTTCCCTGACTCTGCTAGTGATTTGCGCGTGGTTTCGTCAAGTCACTTAGCTTCTATTTGCTGCAGTTAGCCCAGAGAAGGTGGGTGAGAACTGGAACGATTGACATCGCTGCATGGAATCGTGATTTAAACGAGCAAATAAAAAACCTCAGTTTAAATAATTCCAATATTCTAGATAAAACTCTGGTTTGGTTTGTGCTTTTCATTTTTTCCCCACTCCCAGCCCTTCACCAAAAAGTCATTCACTTTTCCTGGTGTGATTCGTCTTCTTGTTTTGTGTTAGTATGAATAGGAATTTTGTTTTATTATCAATAATGTCGCTATAGATGCGCTAGCATAGGTGCTAGATTTTGTTGGCAGTTGGATTTCAATTCTGCTGAGGACCTGGACCTCAGTTTGGAGTTGCCTTGTAATGGGCCGGGTGAGCCTGGAGGCAGACGGTTGGTCTAAGCTGCTTCCTGTGCTCCAGTGCAGTTAGAGCAGGGTTTTCTCTTTTGAGCTCAGACCTGCGGAGTCAGCAGCTCAAGTCCTCTGATTTTCAGATGAGACCAGTGAGTCAATGGGCAGGGATTTAGCAGCCAAACTTTGCTGTCTTGTGAATCTCCCCTGAGGCTGCTTGGGACACAGACCTGTCTTCTGGGACTCCTGCCCTGGAGACGGACGTTCAGGCATCTCAGTTCAAGGCTGGAAGGCTTTCGGGTTTGTCAGGTGGGAGGAGAGAAGCAGAGAACTAAGCCTGCGCCTGTGGCAGTTTCAACCCAGTGATGCTCATGTGGCCTTCGTGTTCATCAAAACCCCTCATTAAATGCTCTGCTGTCAGGAGGTGGCTGCTGCAAATTGCCAGGGTGGGCAAGAAGGGTTGTTACTCTGTTCCCCCTCTGTCTGTTTTACACATGGGATGCCTCCGGCAGAGGAGGGACAATTTCAAGGTGACCACACCACCGATTTCTGCAAGGGGACTTGAAGAGGGGGTGGAGGTCATCTCAATCTTGCTTTCCTGTAACACCTGCCAGCAGTAGCAGCAGTGTTCCAGCTTTTAGATGAGGTCAATTTGCAGCTGCAGTTGTAGTAACATGTTGAGATCCCGCTAGCTGGTCAGTGCCTGATGGCATGAGCTGCTGTTCGGATGCTGGGTTGCTTGGAGATACCGGCAGTCCAGGAGGTGGCCAGAGAGCAGCACGGGCAGCAGCGTAAGCCATAACTCGGTGTCAGGGCTGCTTCATCTCCTCCTGGGGTACTCGGCTCACAGCTGGGGGAAGAAATGTCTCTGTGCTGGAGATTATGGGGCAGCTGCCTGGCAGCAGAGCACTCGGGAGTACTGTATTGGGAAACACAGAACTGGAACCCGGAGGGGACTTCCGCAGCATTTCCATAAGCACTCTTTATTTTTGCAGAACTGTTCAGTATCATGAGAAAGCCTTTTGTTTGTTTGTTTGTTTTTTTGAACTGGTAAAAGGTTGAATTAAAATATACTGACCAGCTCTCTCCAGGATATGTTTTATTTTTAAATTAGGTTGTAGTATGTATGCGCTGCGTTGGATGTATTATTCTTTGGCTTAAGAAAACACCGGGTTTGGCTACATGCACCTTGTTTAAAAAAAGAAACAAACCCACAGCCCCAAAAAGCTGGTATGCATTTACTTGAACACCAACTCTTAATTGATTATTTTTCTAAGCCTTTAATGGTTGGTAAGTGCACGCTTCCCAGAATAAATGAGAATAGACATCCCACTGCTGGAACTGGAGAAGGAAAGTGTGATGGCCACACCTCTATATGACACTACGCGCCTAAAAACTGCATTAAAAGAGCATTGTTAAGGTTGAAAGTCAAACACTGAAAAGTTAGAAAACAGCAGCATTAAGGTTCCTTGTGCAACCTTAATTTGCCCTCCTGGTGTTTATGCATTATTATACAGTCTTTAATTACAGGATCCCATGCTGGTTTCTCCACAGGGTCACTGCCTCCCTTAGTGCACAGAATGGACTTTGCTCACTTAATGAGCAGCTATTCATTATTTTGTTTTCTCTTCATTGTTCAGTGTGTGCCCTTCTGCCTTATTTACCAGGCTCTATTCAAGCCCTGTTACAGAGGCAGAATTATTAATTTCCTCTTGAACTTCTGCCGATCTCATCACTATTATATCTGAGCAGTTGATGAACAATTAATTAATTTTCCCCAAACCTCTGTGAGATGAAGGGATGTTTTAAAGGTGGGGAAACAAAGCACGGAGAGATTAAATGCAAAAGAATAACTTGTCATTTTAGGGGCCAATTAGAGCTGACACGGGCCTGTTTTTCCCCCTGAACATATAGGATCCTGTGGCATGTTCTTTGTTCAGAGGGCAGCTCCTTCTGGCTCCAGATGCTGCTCCCACTGCTCCTGCTGCTCACCTCAGCATTGCACATGAGTTTCCTTGCTGGGATGACCTTGGGTTAAGTGGCCATCTCAGTGTCTATACAGCCCATCTCTCCTTGGGAGCGTTCAGCTGCGTTAGCCATATGAGCCCCTTTTCTTCTCCTAAGTCCCAGCTTATATTCCACCTTCTGGAAGGAAACACCAAAACCACCTCTGTCATGAGCCCTGGCTTTATCCCTAGGACCATTCTTGACCTGAATTAAGCAACTGACTTAACTACCTTATCTCCTAACATTTGGTGCTTGCTTTTGCTAGTGCAGTGATGTTCCTTCTAAGCACCCAGGCACTCAGGTTTCTTCCCATTCAATATGTCTCCTAGCCCTCCCCGACCCTTCCCTATTTCTTGAGGCTCGAGAGAAAAGCTTTCTCCAGAAAGATTTTTCCCCTGGATCATGGATCCACGCTGTAGCTGTTTCTCAAGTGTCCAGCTTTGCCCCAGACCCACTTCTCCTCTTCTCACTCCTCTGCTCTGTGTCTCCTTGACCTGAATCCTCCTGGCTAACTTTATCCATGCCAGGGAGGCACCTTTGAAGGAGCCTGCTCTAGAGCCAGGGCAATTGCGTTTTCCACTGTTTTCATCTCCTCTGCCAGCTGCAGACTTGGTGTACCCCACGGGCAGTTTGTGCTGGAGTGCTTGCGACACATCTGCCCTTACTCTGCCCATGGCTGGAGGATCCCACCATCCCTGGTTTGTAATCCCAGCAGAGTCGCAGTCACCGTGAGAGGCTTCCTTCTGGATGCATCTCTGAAGTCATTAAAAGGCTTATAACAAGGGTCCCTTACCCAGCATGGCAAGTCTAAAATGGGAAGCCCCCATGTGTTCCCCTTAGCTCCAAACGCCCAGCAGGTCTCGGGCTACGCTGCATCTCAATTCGACACACTCCTGTGGCGCTTGTCACCTCTGCCTTTGGAGTAGGAGCCTGCTGGAAATGGGTGTTAAGAGCCATGGAGATCTCGGCCACCCTGCCTGCAGGCACCAGCTCAGGTTTCGCTGGTCGGCCGCTGAGCGCTGCCTGGCTCTCGCCCTGGCTCACGTGGGAAGATGCTGCTGGGAACTGGTGCTGTGGGAAGGGGAAAAGTGCTTAATGCTTAGCAGTCAGTCTGAAGTAGCTTGGGAGCAGGCTGCCAGAAGCCCTCAAGCAAGGCAGTAATTAGAAAAGCTTCCACTTCGTTTCTTTATTTATGTATTTAATTTTGAAATTTTAAGGAATTTATCACCTTGGTCGCTAGAGCCCCAATCCTGCAAGCAATTGCAGCCAAGCTCATCTCTGCAGACTGAGCTGCTTGCAGGATGGGTGTCGGAAAGCCACACAACTTGTTTATGTCGTCTGCCATTACGCCTCACGTTAGGGTTTCCAAATAGCTGTGGTAGTGTTGTAATGCTCCTGAAGAGCTACTCTCGTGCTAAAAACCAGTTGATGTAGATGAAAATCAGCTTTAATGTATCCTCGTGCTCCTTTTTCCTTTGTCGCCCAGCCAGAAAGGACCAAGTTGGGCTGGAAAACGGATTGATTTGAATAATGCCAGCAGACTGGGGAGATTAACCATGCGGCTGTCGTGCGCCAGCCCAGAGCTGAAGTTGTGTGTGTTACAAACTCTAGGGAAGGATTAACAAATGCAAGCAAGCAGAATGGCTTTAAACAATCATAAAGACATTTCTGTTAGTGTTAAGTATTATAGACCCATTTTCTGCCTTGTTTGTTTTTGAACAGTGCTGAAAATGTAAAAAAAGTTTCAAATCCAGTATAAGTCAGAGACATCTCTATCCATCAGACACTTAAGAGTTGGTGGTCTTCTTATTAATTTCAGAACCAAGGTGGTTCTAGATAATGTAAAAAAATGTTTGTGCCATGGTTTGTTACTAAAAAGTAGGAGTGTGTGTTTCAGTAGCCTGAAAGTGACTTGATTTTCTCTTCCAATTAGTGTTGATGACACTTTGTGGATCACCAGTGAGGATTCTGGACTGGAAGGGTTATTTTTTTTAATTTCTGTCTGTTCTCACTGATATGAGCAATGAAATCTCCTGAGGTCTTTATCCTTGGCACAGGAGGACCACTGTTCAAAAAGTGACAGTCGATGCAGGCTGCCTGCGTTTTTGATGGCCAAACCAAAACCACCTGGAAAGGCTGGATTTTCTAAACTAGCATCCACACTCTGAAAATCAGATCTCTTTTTAAAATGTCTTAAACTGGGCCCCTGGAAGCTGAAGAACTCAACCTTTGATGCGTTTTGAAATCTTTGACCAAGGCATATTTAGAGAGAGAGATAAAGTTTACCCTTGTGGGTGGCTGAGTCCAGCCCACTTGGCTGGGGCAGTGAGCCTTAGAAGCTTTTCCTTCTTTCTTCTCGCATCCTGTTGCAATATTCTGCTGATGTCTTACACGCACACACACACTGAGGAAGATTTGCCTTATTTCATCTAGGCAGTAGGTGCAACTTCTAAGCCGTAGATGGTTTTAGCATATGGAAATAGATTAAGAACTGTCCTCCTTCCCCAAATGCTGATATAGGGCAGGTTGGATGTGTCTGTAGCTGTTCCCTCAGTTGTCCGCGTGCCTGTGACACTAATGCGTATTCTTTTGATTGTACAGCTAAGTCGTGTAACCCAAACATTGTTTATTTAGCTGCTGTGGCTGTTTTGCTTTCTGCTGGCAAAGAGGGTATGAGAAAGTAAGAGAATGCTGCAAGAGATGGAATGGTAGCGGACGCAGCCCTTCAAACGTAAGTTCAGCAACATTTCACAGGGATGTATGCTAGATAGCAGGGAAGAGATAGAGGCATGGAGTCTGCCGTCTGTGTTGTGATGGACTGTGTTAGGCCTTTTCCATGACTGCAAACCAACTGTGTATGGGGAGATTGACCTTAGCCCAGGGTCCCCTCCAAGCCTCAGCCTCTCTGTCCTGTCTTCTCTGACTCTCATGTTTGTGCTTCACAAATTCTCCCCTCCTTCCACTGCCCTCTCGTCATGCTTGGCGGCAAGGATGTGGGATTCTCGGAAGCAGTCAATGCTTGCTTAATTCAGCTGTCATTCAAGCCAGCACAAGCAGAGTTCGTTCAGCTTTGAGAATTACTCCGTCCAGATTGTTCTCTTTTGTGCAGCTCTGCTGCTCTCTCCTGCATGTCATCCAGTCCTCCTCTCTCCTCAGCCAGCACTAAACTGCAGCCTTTTGCAGTGTTGCAGAAGAGGATGAAGGATGAGAAGAGGTTAGTGAAAAGTGCTTAAGTGAAAGCAGTATAACCTTGAGTTGCAAGTCACTCCAGCATTAAACGGTAATTTTTAATCTGCATAGCTTGAATTGTTAATTACCATTTAACTGCTGTGTTTTTCATTTGAGTTCTAGGTTCTCTGTTTCAACTTTCCCCAGAACAAGACAGGCTGCTCTGGGTGGAGGAGGGGACCATGAATGCTGGGTTGTGCCAGAGACGTTCTTGGTTTTTTAGAGTCTCTTCCAGATATTTCTTCTGTCAAGGGGTCTAGTTGGTGGCCCGGTGTCATTCTTCAATATGCTTGAGTAAAAAAGGACTACCTTGACCCCGTCTGACCTGCTTCCTTCTGCTCCAGTGGTATTCTTTTACCTGGGGAAATAAACTAAATTCTCAAGGCTCTCCTCTGTCCAAGTTACAGTAAACCCTTGTGTAAGCTGGAGATGCCTCTCAGAATCATCAGCTGACATGCGCTCAGTTTCGTATCAGTGTGAAAATATACCTAAGAAATAGGTGTTACAAAGAGCTGAGATGAGGAAAGAGAACAGAGATTTAATAACAAGGTAGAACATTGTTTATTGAAGAGACTGGGACTTTCGTAATCTTTTTTTAAAGTAGTTTTGTCATACAGTTAGCTTGCATGCGTCTTAATCTTTTAAGCTTTAATTTCACTGACAACAAGTAGTTCAGACTGGAGTCGTTACTGACCTTTGGCTTTATGATTGCGTTCATCAGCTTTTTTTTCTTTCTTCTGGATTGTGGAGGAGTTTTGGGAGGGGAAAGTTGGAATGTTGTTTTTTTAATTCGTTGGTCTGTGACCATCGGTGGAAAACATGTAAAACTGTGGGGACGTAGTTTAAGGAGAGCTTAATGCCAACTGTTGGGACTGTATGCTGCTCTTGTAGTCTGGTAGACAATGGTTTTTTTGTGCTGGCAATGTTTTCTAGTGACTGTAAGCCTGGTCTTTCACTGATAAAAAAGTGTGTTGCAGACTTGAAAGCAAGAAAGGGACAGTAATTATCCAGACAAAGATCTAGCACTGAGACTTCGCTGAACTCACATTTGTCCCAGAAGTCAAGGCTGTGGTCCTGATGGGAACACAGAGCTGCTGGCGTGGTCATGTGTATGTGAAACCCCAGGTATCAGAGGAGCAGCGGGAGGATGCTGGCGGTGTCGTTCCCACTGTCCTACAGAAAGTTGGGCGGTCAGTAAGCAGCTTGGACTGCAGACAGGGCAGAAAGATGTCGATGGAGCTTCAGGGCAGAAACATCCGTTAATAGAGACGTTGCCTGAGGGTCCTCGAAGTGAAGAGGCTGCAGCCTTTCTGTATGCCCTAGGAAAGTCCTCGTGCACCCCCAGAATAATGAGGGTGCTCCCAGCCGCAGGGCCAGCAGCACAAGTTACCTCTACCTCGGCTCCCTTCCCTGCTGCTGTCTGGGCAGGCAGCTGAATGGGCTCCCCTGCCTCTTGCATCCTTCTTTGTGTTTTATCAGAGCAATCGAGGAGGATGTTCACCCACTGTAAAAGCAGCAGAGTGCTCCTTTTCCCTGAGGTTCTCCTGCTGGGATGTTTGGCACTGGCAGACAACAGAGCGACTCGTGAGTGATAAAGCAAATTAGATTCCTTTCCAGCTCCCCCTTTCACACAAGTGGTGTTATCTGGGGAATCGGGGACTTGTGGATTTATAGCAAATTTGTAGCCGTTGTGCGAGCAAACATGGTTTGTGTTAACCACACAGTCTGTCTGTTAACCAGAAAACACTGAAGGTGACTTTGTCCTGTTCTCTGTGAGCGTCGTGCCTTGGCTCCACGATGTTTCTATGTAGCATCAACCTGTGCGTGGTCAATAAGCTTTGTCAGAGGTACCTGTTACGCCCGAACCCTTTTGATCTCTTTCTGGAGAGGTCTGATGAGCTCTGCAAGCATTTTGTCATTCCCAAAGTAACTATTTCCCAGAACTAGGCTAGCAGCCTGCATGAAATCAGTATTCCTGCACTGGGCGCCAGTTTAGCAAAGTGGCTAATAAATGCTTAGCTTGAAGCAGGGCTGCTTGCATCATTTCTGTCCAGTGAGGCATGCAAGCCTAGACTTTGTGGTGTCGGGGGCCTGGCATCTGCATCTAAGTTGAACCAGAAACTGCACAATGAGGCCAGTGAGATTGGACCTACTGATGATTTTTCTTTTTTTTTTTTTCCCCCTCATAAGGTCTGCGTTGCTGTTGTGATAGCATCTAGCAGTCTCAGTTGTGGATTAAAACTCCACAGTACTGTATGTTAACGCAAATACAGAGCCAGAACAGAGCTCTGGAGCCTGAAAGCTGATGATCAGAGTGTATGACGGGAGACAACAGGAGGGATTGGGCAGACAGACGGGAAGCACAAGGAAACCGTGACGGACCAGCAATGTGGACGCAGCAGGCCAGCTGCTTAACACGTAATGAGTGATTTATGGGCTGTGTGGGCACAGGAAGGGTTTGGCATTGGTAAAGTATTTATGGGAAGCTCCTCTCAGGCCCAGGGACAGCACGACGGTACTGATAGAATACCGTCTTTTACTTCATGAAGCTATGGTAGGGACTGGTAAAATGGGCAGATCGGGTGCCAGGATTGCTGTTTGGCTGGTGAGTGATCCGGGACGGGTCTGGCCATCATAGAAGTTGCTTTGATTTTTTTATATTAGCATTTCAAAACCCTTCTTCACAGAGTTACATTCAATAGTAGAATACAAATAGGAGAGGCAATCAGAAGAGTTGAAAATGGATTCCTATCAGCAATCCAAAGAAGTCTAGTCTAGTCCCTAATTGCCACTGAACACCATCACCGTTTGAGGTCAGGTTTTCTCTGTCAAAATTCACACACAGATCAATACTGTGGACTTAGCATTGGCAGGTTTTTTTCTTAAATCGTTTGTAGTGCAAAAGCAATGAAATCCCAAAAGCTGGTTTTATGTCTGACGAGCACTGGCCAGTCTGGGGATAATGGGAAATGTTTACCCTGTGCATGCCTTCCTGCACCATGTCTACAGCTATCCTTGAATTCTGCTGTGAATCCTGCACAGAATCGCCTGTGGTCCGGGAGATGTCTGCAAATGCAGGTCTTCGGGGTCCTGCTGCCTTGGCTCTGCGGGAATCTGAGCTAAAAAGACATGATGATCTGAATAACTCATGGACAATTATGAATACCAATTGAGCAGGGAAATATTTTTGGCTTTGTCCTGAGGTTTGGAGAGTGTCCACTGTTTCCATTCTGAGAATGTCACAGAGACGGATTGCTGCCACAGTAATGAAAATATAAAGAGCTGCTTAAAAAAGCAAATATTCTTGGGGAAATAATGAGAATAAATTGAGTTGGTCCACAATGTACGGACCGGGAGCCAGAGTGACGGTTGAACTCTGCAGAGAATGGCTAACCAGTGGTAAAATTAGGGGGCTGGTAATTGGAAGGAAGCTTTCCTCCAAGTGAGTCCATTAGATCAGAGCTGTTTGGCCATTACTAGCTGAGAGAGACATGTATTTTAAGGCCTGGATTTTTCTTTGCCCTGATCCCTGCTCATATTTCACGTTTCACTTAAGTTCAGTCGGGAGGGATGCTTAGTGTTGGTCAAAACCCCCAGCAAACCCAAATGCTGCACTGCGGAGCTCTGGTGTTTTTGCCAGGAGGTACTCAGTGAAGATTATGGTCGGGGGACTGAGATGAATACTCATAGTGTCCTGGGATGTTGGGACAGCTGTGACCCCAGCACGTCAACAGCGGGGAGACATCACCATGGGGTATAGAAGGGAGCATCCCTGTCTGCTCCCTAGCATTCAGTCCAGGACATTCTACTGTGCTGTTAGTCCCAGCACAGTCCCACACTGATGTCAACTGCCCGTTGGCTTTCCAGGAAGGCTGCACAGGCGGCAGTGGCTTTCCATGCAGGAATCTGTCTGAAATTTCAGCTGTTGCAGGGTGGTTCAGCATGCTAGGAGAGGACACGGGATCAGGGACTCCTGCTGTGCTGTCATGAGATAGTCCCTCGTATGTTTGCCTGGCTGTTTGACCGCCAGCCTCGCCTGTCCTTCACCTGCACAATGGGGTTGTCCCAGCTGTGGAGCAGGCTGCTCCAGCCAGCGTAGAGAGCTTTCCCTTTGCTGTGGTTTCTCATGCCTCTGCAGCCTTCAGACCCCAGCTCCTCAGGAAACACCCAGAGATGTTGCTCTCACCAATGTTTCTGTTCCCTTCAGGGACAGTAAAGTGGGAATAAGCGTGATTGGCTCACAGGTTCATATCTGAGTCTGGCAGATGATCACTGGGGGAGCAGCAAGGGGGAAAAGAATACCCTGTGATCTCTGCTGTATTTGATTTGCAGCTAATGATTATTAGCTTCTGATTGACCGGTTTATTCATTGCAGGTAAGGTTTAATAGTGCCTAAAACAAGGGAAGTTTTGTGGGAATGATGCTGGTGAAAATGAGGCCTCCAGGTACTGCTGGGCAAGTTCATGAATGGTTTGCAGCAGCAAACAAAACAAATGGATGCTGGTAAGGTGATTAACACTAGGGCAAAAAAGACCTAAACAGGGAGAAAAATCGGTCAATACAGAGTTGCATGTGAACAAGGTGGGTATGAGTGAGAAATCAGTGTGGTGCAACAGCTCAGTAAGTGTGTATCTGTGATATCTGTGAGTCCCCCATTTGTGAAGGCTTACGGCCCCATGCAGTCCCACATGCATTTATTCTCCAGTGCTGCTGCTGGATAAAAAAATTCTTTTATCTCCTGTACAAGGAAGGGAGAGTGCTTGCTTAATTCACCCGAGCTTAGGCCATAGGGCTGGGGGCAGAACAAGGACTGCATTGCTTCAGTCCCAGGTGAACACCTCACCCTCCAGGCTAGCTCTCTTCTTTAGTATAACATATGGGGATATGTCTCCCAGGAAACATGCAGAGCCTCTGCAGTGGCTTCTTGCTGAAAGTCGTAGATGGATCTACAGCCTAATTTAATATAGAGTTGAATACAAATAAGGCAGTGTCAGTTTCTCACATTAATATATGATGCTTCATTGATATCACAACCAGTGAGGATGAACAGGCAGGTGGCAGGGTCCTTGTAATTACCTGAGCTGAGCAAGGAGTTCTTAAAATAATAAATGGCAAAGTTAAAAGGCAGAGCCTGTGCCTGTCAAGGGAAATTGAGAAACCCTGAGAGATCAGTCCCTGTCAGGGTTGTCCCGGAGAGTGAGGTCCTTGACAGATTCACCAAAGGCAGTCCTGGATATTTGGCTCCTCAGAAGTCATGATTTCCCAGGCTGCTGTCAAGACAGGCAGAAAGAATTTGACTTTTCTTGCTTTTCCATACAGATTGACAGATGCTGGAGTAGCACAAAATCTGAGGAGTCTTTTAAACTTCTGTGGTTTGAGCTGCTGCCTTATGTTTCAGCTCGGTGTGTTGGTCATGGGACAGGAGAGGGTTCCTCAAGGAGTGGACTGTCCAGAGCAGTCTGCTGCGGCCACCAGCCCTGTGATTCATCTGGCTTGCAGCCTGCTCGCAAGTTGTCCCTGGAAGTGTGAGCTGCCCACAAGGCCAGCCACAGACTCTAGGTCTGGACCAGTTTCCAAAGGCTCAGAGACTTGCCTGACATTGCCCGACACGTGGGAGCAACTCATCAGCTGCACATGTATCCACGCACAGACGCATGCGGGACCTAAGGAGTGAGACCAGAAGTGACCCATGGGGTATCATGGTCCTCTGTTTGCACTGGAGGAGGCTTGGTGACTTACCTGGTGAGGGAGGTTGGGCGCCATCAGTGTTTATCCCCTGTGAGATGCACGTGACCAGGAAGATGCCAAAGCTCTGTTGCAGGAGAGCTCTGTCTGTGTGAGAGAGACACAGACATCTCTGTGGCAGACAGCAGCCCTGGCTAGTTGGTGCCCATCTTTGTAATGGTGTAAGGGCTTCAAGGAACTGCCCCAGAGGTTTGTTCGTATTCCAAAAAAAACTCCATGAGTTTTAAGGGCCACCATGTGTAGGAACTGTAAGGATCACTTTATTTCTGTCTCGTTCACATATATATCTCCTTAACTGCAATGACTTCTCAGGTTTGAATGAACCTTAGACTGTATTTAACCAAATAAAAGGCAGTGGGAACCTATTAAATTTTACCTGAGCATGGTAAAGTAGATTTTCTTCTTATTTCTACCCACCACTGACACAGATGTCAAACTGCTCATAACTTTAATTTTGCAAATGAAGCACAGTTCTATCTTTAACGTAAATGTCTGGCGTACAAGAATCCATCCTTGTAGGCAGGTTTTGCTGTGTCCAATCAAGTCATTTCCCTCTCTCCCAAGTACCTGGTGGAGAAAGTGTCTCAGTCGTTTCATGGAAGATATTTTAATTTTCTGCTTGGCTTGGCTGAGCAGCTGTGACTTCAGGATGATTGGTTGGATTTGCATAAGGTCATTAAGATCCAATAATGATGTTTATTGCTAAGACAGCTGCCATTTATATTCATGCAGAGCAAGTAAGATTAAACCTCAACTAATATCACTGTTATTACCAATGCAGTTAATGACAATGAAACCCATCAATAAGTGAAGATTTCATGGCAGACTGTAGGTAATTCTCTTCCTGAAACTCTCGACCCACTGGAGCGATGGTAGGCTGTGTGAGCACAGCAGGCTCTCTTTAAATGAATGCTGGTTTGGTCGTTACTGGGGTCGTGTTTGGACAGAAGAGGGACTGGGATCCACACAGTGCGAAGCAATACCACTACCGCGTTCTGGAACTACGCATGTGTTGCGTCTGGATGGGCGAACAGCAAAATATGTATGCACCCTGAAGCTTCTCCCTTCCTAGTTCTCTGTAGCTGTGGCTCAAGATACTTCAGCTGATAGGCCCTGCTGTGACCTGTCTCTCTTCAGTGGGGTGCAGCAGCGCTTGGGTTTGGTTCCTGAGAGGTAAAAACCAGGGCTTTGCTGAGGACTGATTTCTGCAAACCGTGAGAAAGTAGAGTGCTGCTGGATTTCATCTTCACATTGTCTTCAGGATGAGAGATGGTACTCGAGGTACAGCCCTTTTTATTTTTGTATAATTCCAAATGCATAAGACATGTATTAATTACAAATTCCTGTCAGTCTGATTTCCCTGAAAATCTGTCCCCAATCTCCGCCTGAGTTCACTGCTTACTTTAACATTTGCCAACAGTTAGTAATTTATCTTATTGTGACCATGAGATCCTGTTATATTATCACAGGGCTGATTAGGAGTTTTGTCACGGATTTGCTGAATGGCATTGTCAGGAAAACAACACCTTCTGGAGGGGACCCCACCAGGCTTTACAAGCCACCCCTCAGCTGCGAGGGTAGCTCCTGCAAACCAGGAGTAGTGTGCGAGGAGATTCCCACTGCATGTCTTGGTGCAGCTGATTGAAGAGGCTGATGCTGCTTGTGATGTTTCAGGGTGCCTGCAAGGTATCACAGTGGGCAGGAGTTTTGTCAGTCAGCACAGACGAGCATTCAAAAACCAGATCCCAGACTCTGTTAGGGTGGTGCAAGAGCTTCCCTAATTGCTTCTGCGCAGTCCACATCAAAGAGGGGCAGCATGAAGACTGACCCAGATTCTCTGCTTCTGGATCCCTTTTGACAAGCCCTTAATGAGAATTTCAATGTATTGAATGAAAACTTGAGGGAGCAGCATCTGCTGTGAAACCACCCAGTTGCCTGCCTGCTCCTCTCGTCCCCAGCCTAGCAGAGCCTGGCAGCGGTACGTATTCCCTTGGCTTCCCATCTCTGAGGAGGGGGAAAGACAGCAGCAGGGAAAAGGGGCTTGTGTTTGCTGCCTGTTTTCTTAACCTCTCTTGCAGCATTGCCAGGTAAGGCTCTGTCAGTTTACAGTCATCTTTCAGGCTGTAGCTGTAGGTTAAAAGAAAAAGCTGTTTCTCCAGGGAAGAGCTTTGTGACTCTCAGTACAGCCTCATTAAAACTTTGTGGAGTGAAATTCCAGACCGGTGATTAATTTGGAAGCACCCTTGGACCCCAGAGCTGCACAGAAGGCCTACCCAAAATAGCAACCATGATCAGTCACATTTGCTTGTGGTGCAGTGCTATAGGAGGCATGTTTGTATGAAAACTGTCTAATGAATTAGAGACATTTGACCACTTTCCTTTAAAACTCATGAGAAATGTTCACCTTTGCCCGAAAATGCATTCTGCTGAGTGGCAACCTCTCTGCCAAGATCTAACATCAATGAACAAAACTATGCACGAGGAGTCAACAACACCGTGTGCTCGTCAGCCAGGAAGGAGATGCTTCCAGCTGTAAGGCACTGAGCGGTGGATTCCCCATCAGCACATCTCTGTTGGTCTCCGTAGAGTCTTAAGGCTAATCACCGCAGGGATTGCCTTTAATCTTTTTACACCCTCGCCCAAGCATTCCTGCCTCTCCACATTAACAAATTAAGTTATTAGCTCTTAATACCTGAAAATCTAGACCTTCTGTGCCAGAGGGTAACAGAGAAATAAGATTAGGAAGATTGCTTCCAAAGCCTAGCATTTCCAGGGAGTGTGTGTAGCCTATCATTCAGCCCAAGAATTTCAAGCAAAGAATGGGCCATGAGAGGAGGATAAGCCCTGGAACAACTCAGAGCAAAAATGTCGCTGAAGAACATGGATGTGCTTAGATAATGTTTGATGTGCTTCCACTGGAAGGTTGAGCAGAGAAAATATCAAGCAGCCCATACCCCTCTGGACTGCCTTGCGCCTTTGTTGGCAGCAGTAGAAGCACAAACGTCCTTATTAAGGCAGCAGCAGCCATGTTCTGCATCACACACTTCATCTCGGGCCCATCACCATAATGGGGAGAGCAGGCAAGTAGCAGGCTTTAAAATGGCTGGCTGGATTGCCTCCATCACCAGGTCTCTTCTGGATGGGAGAAGAGATTCTGCACAGCTAAGAGGAGAGAAATAATTTGGAAGAGCAGAAGAAAGAAGGGTCAATTTTATACAGAGCAAATGAGGAAGCCCTAGGGTGGGGCATGGAGTATATTGCCAGAGGCCCTGGGTGCCCTGAGCTAATTTAGGTGCCAAGAGCAGCAGGTGCCATTGTCTGATTTTCAGTGTTTTTCTTCCTGATGGCTTATCTCCATGTGTGCGCTAGATGGAGGAGATTGTGTGTACTGCATGGGGCTGCTGCTTCATGGGGCTGCTGCTTCAGGAGTTCAGAACCGCGGAAATCAAACTGGAACTGATAAAGTCTTGATTTCTCTGCTCTCCAGCCCTTCAAAAAGGGAAATAAGCATTCTGAGTAGTAAATGTTATACGTAAGAGTTTGCAGGCTGGAAGTTTATTAATGAGAAACCAAATACGAAATATGGGTCATTTTGCCATAGGAATGATGCTGCAGCATGCAGGTGAGCATGCACTGTGGGTCCTCATCCGTGTTAGACTCATTGGGGGTTGCTCTGATTTAAGCCTGGACTAAAGAACTCTTCCTTTCAGCTCTGGGGATTCAGTCACCAGCGTAGTAGTCAAGAGAGGGCTAATAGTCACTTGTCTGGGGTTTGAATATTGGGTGTTTCCTTCAAAAAGAGGAAATGTGTAACCTGGCAATGGCTGGTTTTACAACTGCCTCTTTATGCTCAGCTCCCAAAGGACCAGTTCTCTGCTGGGTTACAGTATTGCTGATTTAGAACTCAAATTTGATCATGTTTTTACCTAAGCTGATTGCTTCCCTGATTTCCTTTCTGCCTTGGTCTGCTAAACTGTAATTTAAGTGGTTTCCAGTGCATTAAGATTTATGTGGGGTCCTTGGTTTGCTGCAAGACTATATGGCACGACTTAGACATTCAAGGTCTTGACAGTTATAAACTAGCATACACGATTCTTGTCAGCAGGCTGAAAGTACTGCCATTTCCCTCAGTGCTAATTAGCTCCTTTTACCCTCGGTGCATGGTTACATTGTGTGCATGACTTTCCTGTATCAGATTGTTCTTCCCAGTGATCAAATGGTTCAAAGACTTCAGTTAAATGGCTCACGCCCTAAGGAGAGATGAGATTTAATTGCCCCATAGTTACTGCGGCAGGGAGACCTACTTGGATGTCTGTGAAATGTGAGCAGCCTGTACAAGTCGCAGGCACGAGCACATTCCCTTCAATCCAGTCTGAAATCAATACAGGAGTCCTTGCGATTCCCACAGTATCTTGGTCTATGACTTTTGCCCACTAGGTCCCTGCTAGAGAGATCCAGACACTTAAATGTAGCTTAATGTGCTCATTCAGGTGTCTGAGGAAAATTCCCTGGAAAAATATTGCAGACTACCTTCAAGATTATTGTAGAATATCAAAGAACAGGAGAGATACTAGTTTGACTAAAGAGTAACCGGGACATTTGCTTTCATAGGCATGCTGTGCTGCATAGTGACACCCCTTATACCCAGGAGAGAGTTTATTAGATAGAATAGTGACAGTTTTCAGCAAGCCTGCTCATACGGGGTTTGTCGTTTGTTTCAGAAATGTTGTGACTTTTATTATGCAGAGCTTAAGTTTACAGCTATAAAATCCCCACCAGCATCCATGCTGACGAAAGTGCATAGGACTTAAGCAGCATCATAAAAGCTGAGTGGAATAATGTCAAATTATTTTATAAACTCTCTTACAAAAATTGCTCGATCAAAATGGAGGGACCCACTGTCTGTAAGACGTGAGATTTAATTAAGGATCTCTGAATAGAATTATGCACCCAGCTCCAGGTTTCTACATTTGGAAATTTCCATCATAAAGCATCTCATTCATCTATCCCTACATGCATTGAAATGTATTGTCAGCTGGTATAAATCTAATCCGACTCAAGGACTTTAAAGGCCTGCTTTTTTATTTTAGATAGAAGTTTCTTGCATGTCAATGGTTGCATAAAGACACTTTACACTGGGCATAAATTACATCCACTTTAAAAAGCTATAGTATTAAGCGGTTGCAGAGATTTTTAAGTATAATGGTAACTGTCTTTTTACAGCATTTGTTTTGCTAGCAGTTCTGGAAAATTCCAATATTGTAAGAGTTAAATTGCAGAGAAATCTGGGGAACTGTTTTAGCTAGCACTCTGAAATAGAACCTTTTTTTAGATATCATAGAAATGAAAATGAAGCTGCTGTTTGTTTGACTGAATTCATGCACAAGCATGATTGGAGGATGTGGTCAGAAAATTCATTTATACATTCAGGGGCCAGATTCAAGTCAGTGTAAATTAGCCATCTCCCATCTGCCTCCTTGTGGTTTACACCTGTGAAGGATGTGACCGCCAGTGTTTGAAATGCACTCCAGAAATGGGAAATAAAGATTTGAGAAGAAGCTTCTACTGAGGGGACTTCCTAGGGCTGCGAATGATATAATCATACTGAAGACGTTACCACCACATGACTGCTTTTAATCTGCCCTTTTGAATACTGTTAATGAAGTTAAAGGCTAACTTATTCACTGGTATTTTTTTCTTCTAAGATCTGAATTGCAGGCTCGTTCAGCCTACAATGACGATTTCTTCTCATTTCTGTGGCTTTGGAAGGTGTCAAGTGAAATGAACAGCGCGGCAGTCCCATTTTATCCTCTGTTGCGTATAAATTCCTGGGGTTTGTTCTTAATGCTTTGCTGGAGTATTTGTCCCAAAACCTGTGCAAATGCACACGGAGCTGTACTGATACCTATCAGTGTGGAGGGTGAAGCCGTGTCTCTGCCAAGGTTCAGACTAGCAGCATGCTGGGGATCTGACTGCTCTGTGCTGTCAGACTCTTGTTTTGCAGCGTGACTTCTGTTGTCCAAGGTATCCCCCCCGAATGACTCCTTGACCCATGCTGAATGAGTCAGCATGGGTCAAGTTGATATTTTGAGCAAGGACAAGCCCATCATCCAGCAGTCTAAAATTCTTGGAAACCCAGTCTGTGAGATGCCAGCAGCCAGACTTGTGGTGGACGTAGGCACGTGGTGGTAAGACAAGGATGGGGAAGACCCACATTGCTAGGCAGCAGCTGGGGACTGTGTCTGGTGGTGCTCCCCTGCCTACTGGACCGTTGCAAACCTTGTGCTCTTGCTCAGCATTTCAGGCTCGTTTCCTCTCTCAAGGAAGGCAGGAGTCTCAAGGTTGGGGAAAATTAATACAAGAAACAGATGTCAACCGTGGGGTGGGTGGAACGAGTGGTCACGTCCTGCCCCAGAGACTTGACAGGGCTGTTCATCTCCTGTGACCATTCATTGCTGAGCATCAGCGCTGGCACAGAAGGATCCTGCTGGTAAAACTGAGCCCCTTCCTGCTGCCCTGACAGCAGCAGCACTTGCAGCCTTCTCCAGAGGAGGCTGCCCCACACCTGCCTGTGGTTCCGTCACCTCCAGCTGCAGCACACAGCCAGACCTGGGGGACGTCTCAGGCTGCAGGGGCTGCTACTGCAGGCTCTGTGCTGTGTATATGGGAGGGATTTCAGAGAGAAAGAGATCTCGGGTAGCTTGCTGAGCACGTGAGAAACTTCCTTGTCATCCATAAATACGTGGGATTTGATTTCCCTTTCCGTGGCCTTGACAACACTGGTGTGATCTGGCATGTCTGTGACTTTGCATGGAAGTCACCTGCTGCCCGTGACCTCCTACCTTTTACTCTTCAGGTTTGGCCATCAATCCTGCCATCTCCTTAGTGGCTGTTCCTCGAGCAGCTGCAGAAAGCCAGTGCGTTTCCTGGCTTGGGTCTCCTCTTCGTGTCCTAGCACGCGTGGGGACAGCTTACACAGAATGATGGGCATAACTTGGGCACACAATGTAAGCATGGCAGTGATGCTGGTGAGAGCCTGGCTGACATCCTCTCTTTACCTGTTTTCCCAGGTCGTTGCACTGTCGTCGTGGAGTCTCTTGAGAGATTCAATCTACTATACACTGTCTGTTGTTGCACTCATTGTGGTAAGTTTTTGAAAGTTATTTTTCTGGGGGAGCCCATGCCTACTTCCCCCTGTAAAGGGAACCTGCTAAGAAATCATAATCTTGGAGCTAAGATCCTAGCTCCAGGAGTCACGTGGTTTTCTGCTTGGGGAAGAATGTACTGGTGATCTCCCTGGTTCCATACATAGAAAAACTTGGCCCAAGGGTAAGAGATTGAGGAGTGTCCAGAGAGCCCAGAGTGATAGCTGGGGAGAAGTGCATTGCTCCAGTCCCAGTGCAGCCACAGAGTGCGGAGCTGAAACCCTGTGCTGTACCCTCACCGCCAGCTCTGGAGCGGTGTGTCGGTCAGTCCTCTCCTGACAGCCACCCTCACGCCTTCCTAGAAGAAGTCTAAAAGACCTGTAAGGAGGCAGCATTTGTGCCCAGAGGAAGGAGATCGTCAACAACTGCAAAACATTAAAGTTAGTTTATTGGGGCAGGTCTCGTTCAGTGCACGTTAGCACTAAATCCTTTGATGAAGGCTACAGTTTCAGTAATTCTTAGCATTGCTTCTATTCCAGCTTTCATCAAGCTCAGTAAGTACTCCCAATCTCTCAGAATTGGGCTATCCAGTGAAAAAATGTTCAGATAAAGACACTGCTGTCAGTTTAGCATTACCTTTGCAACCAATACCAAACAAAGTCAGGAAGTGTAAAGATTGAGTTTCCTGGTAACAGTTGCTACTTTGCTTTTTTTTTGCCTTTTTTTTTTTCCCCCCAGCCCAGTCTAGGCCCCTACATTCCCTAAAGAAAGGAAGAGTGATTTTGTGAGGTTAACTTCCACATGTAAGCAAGAAGAGAACTTTAGAGTCAGAAGATAAACACATTTCTGATGTTTGTGCTACTTTTATCAGTCACAGTTTCAACAGTGTGTTTTGTTTTGCCTTCATTCTGCACATACCTGTGTACTACGCATATTCTGTAGGTGCAAAGGCAATCCGTCTAATCTCAAACAGAGGGTTTGCCGCAACGTGTTTGTACTTTTATTCCCTACACTGCAAGGTTAGCCTTGTTGCAGCTGATGAAAAATAGCTTTTCTACATAATTATTAGCAATGAGCTGCAAAACAAAAAGCTTTTTTTTTTGCTTTGACAGCTTGACAGTAACCTCATACCAAAAAGTGTTCCTAAACAACAAATTTGGCCACACCCACTAATTGTAATAAATTACATTGCAGGAGCTTAAAGACATCTAGCAGGCATTCTCTTACTTTACTCCACAGGAAGCATGGTGAGCTGCCTGGCATTTAGCCTCCTGTTCTTTGGTTTGGGTGTTTTGTTTATTGCGTGATGGCAGACAAGTTAAAAATCTGTTGAATCTGTCATCGGTTTTTAAATTTGTAAAGCAAGATAGGCTTTTTTTTTTATGGTTGGTTCATCCTTGTGGTCGTCATTTACTTCAGGATGTTGAGAACCACTCTGTATTGTGTTCAGTGCACCCCTGAAATTCCCAGCTACATATCCTATGTAATGAGAAAGTTGTATGGCTCATTAAACAGACATATCTGTTATCCTTAAGACTTTTCTCCTATACTTTATTTCTGTATAAGCTGTTCTTCATAATTACAGAACTGCAGAAGTCTTTTTCTTTTGGGAGTGTACCCGATAATATCAGGATACTGTTATTTTTTTCCTAAGCCTGGGGTTAGCTTCTCTCCAGTTGTTGCCCACTCTTCTACTCATCAGCTGAGAGGTTCAAGGGCTTCCACGCAGCCAGGGCAGCAGGACTGTGCAACTCCAGGCATTAGTGGAGGCCTGAAGGCATTGCCAGAACTCTTATTCCCATGTTACAGCACTACATGGCTAATTGTGGCTTGGGAGATGTGGAGCGTGTCCCACTTCTCTTCAGCGTTATTCCACAGCAACCATTGCAAATTACTTTTAAACACCTGTTAGAAAAAACAGGGAAAGATGGGAGGAAGGGAAAACATTTTAAATGGTTAAAGATTTAGCTCCCAGCTGATTTACCAACCCTTTTATATGCCATATTGCTCCCTGGTTGATGACAAATGAGGATTTTTCCTTTAAGAGTCAAACACTGCTTCAGTTTAAGAAGCTTCTCCTCCCCTCCAGTCACCCAGGGACCCTGGCTTCACAGTGGCTGGGTTCTTTCCTATCCTTTTAAGGCAGAATCAAATTTAGGTGGCAGCACATTGTTACTCAAATACCGACTCTCCAGTCCCTGATGTCTCTGCTGGGAGACAAGCCACAGGCTCTATGACCATGTGCGGTTCCCCCTTTGTTAGAGTTCTGTGCGCCTTAAATTTTAGAAGGAGCTTAAATGCTTTGCCATATAGGGACAATTTGCCATATAGGGCATTGGGACTTCTCTGCAGCAGCTAAAGTACACTCATCTTTCTTGAGGGATGGTATTGTTTTATACATTGCACTCCACTGGTGTCTTTACTGATCATAAATACACCTGAGGGAAAATAAATACATTCCTGCCAATGTTGAGATTCAGCAGCTTCAAAAACCTTGATATTCTGCTGGGTAAATCAATGTGACTTTGTCTCCTTCTATTTCCACTAGCCAAGTAATTGCAGTGCTGCAGTACTAAATAGCAAAGCAATATAAACTCACCTGTTTGGTGCTCCAGGCCATTTGATAAGAATGAGTGAACTCTAAATCACAGAGATTAGAAGTGGATAAACCACACTTACCATACTTAACCTCACCTTGATTCAGCCCTGTAATTTTTTTTTTTTTTTTAAACTTACTATTACAAGGTTACCTTGTCTTCTGGTAAAGCTTGGCAAAACTGTTACTCTTCATTTCCCTTGAAAGGAAAAAGATGTCTATGTATCTTAACTTGAAGGGACGTGGTCAGAGTAATTAGTGACAAAAGTGGGATGGGTGCTGTTTGTAATCACAAAGGTCAGTGCCCATGCTTTCATGTCCCATCGCACCAACACATTGTAACCTAAACCAGGCCTTGTCAGATTAGATGACAGTGACTGGGAGCTGTCACTTAAAACACGCGTATTGTTTTGTGGTCATGTTTTCTTCCAGTAACCAACGTAACTATTGCTTGGTGCCGGCTGTCACACAGGAGTTGATATTTACAGGCTGTAGACCTGAAGGGAAGCGTTTCACTGTGCTTTCAGAGGCTTCTTCCCTTTCCCTCCCGTTTCTCTGGTGCGCTGCCATGGTTGTCTTTCCCTAGTGCAAATACGGCATTTCCGCCTCTCCGCACAGCATCGCGCTGAAAGCAGGCACACATGCTTTGGAAGGACTGAATGGAAAGTGGGCTCCTCTCTGGGGCTGACAGGGTGGAGTGGCTGCCCAGAGGCTACAGGTTGCTGTGTGCGACCCCAGCTCCGACCTCCCGGAGAGGCCCCATGCTGCCGTGAAGGGATGGCCATTCCAGGCACCCTGCACGCTGGCCGGTTGGCCTGGATGGCTCTCCTGCTGCATCACAAGCCAGGTGGCCTGGACAGCCCTCCCGGGCACCCTGCATACAGGCCAGGTGGCCTGTCTGGCCCTCCTGGCCACGCTGCACACAGGCCAGGTGGCCTGAATGGCCCTCAGGCCTTCCTGCTGCAGCAGCCGTGGCACGTGGGTCACGGCACCACGGGTTGAGCCATGCTGAGTCCCCCTGCGCTTTATGCGGCAGCTGAGAGTGGCAGGGAGAGCAGCCCCCCACCAGCGTCCCTCTGAGGTGGAAGGAGAAGGGGAGGCAGAGGGGTCTTGCCAGCAAGGGAGGGTGGCAGCCCCCTCTGCTCCCAGCAGGGCTGGTGGTGGTGGTGGTGGAGCCTGTAGTGGGGAAGGGCCCAGCTGTGGAGCACGGCAGCCACCTGCCGGTCACCTCCCAAATTCTGCCTCTTCAGACCCTCGCTGAAACCAGGCATGGACGGGCAAACACCCTTCACCTTTCCGGCATAGCATTAATTCCTTGCCAACATGGGGCATCTTAACACACACAGGAAGAGATACATTACCAAGGGGGCTTGCGCAGCACTGTCATGTGAAAGCTTCAGCATCCGCCTGCAGGTGCACTAAAATGGCAATCACAGTAGTTAAACTCAGCTAGTGTGGCGATCATGTGGATATTAAAGAAATCATAGAATGGTTCGGGTTGGAAGGGACCTTAAAGATCATCTAGTTCCAACCCCCCTGCCATGGGCAGGGACAACCCTGGGCACAGTTTTTAGCCAGCGGAATTTCACAGCTGGCTGTAAATCTACGTACTGGTTGCCCGGTTGCCACCCAAGAACAGACCCGGGGAAGAGGCCGTGTCTCTGGTGAGACCAGCCCTGCGGGTCAGAGGCAGGTGCAGCCCCTTCTCTGACTCACTTCTGTTTTCCCTGCAACTGCTTCTGCTTCACTGCCGCAATAGCCCTGGTTACACAAGGATCCTGTGGTATTGGGGAAGGAGTACCTGCCTGCCTTCCCTAGGTGAGAGAAACTTAAGGGTTGAAAAGTTCAAAGGCTGGGCAGGAGGGCAGTGCCAAAACAGACCAGAGCTTAATCCCATTGCCTTGAGCCCTGGGTTGCTCTGGCCGCTCTGTTGCATGCTCAGGTGATGAGCTGTTTTCATCTGTGATTTCATGTATAACATGCCTATTTTTAAACATTCTCTCCACAGTTTATTTATGACGAAAAAGTTTCCTGGTAAGTATATCCGTCTGTGAATCTCTTCTCTTTTCATTTTTTTCTGGTTATACCACAAAAACTGCCATAAGCGGGGTTCATTAGGAGCGGAGGGGAAAGCTGAAAAGGTCTGCAGGGCGATTCAGGGAGCAGATTCCTGCTGTGTGAGAAACCCCAGCACAAGATGGGTTAGAATAACTCATTTTCTGAGCTAGAGAGGAGAGCATAGGGGAGCATTACTCAGACTGTTTCCTAATACAGTGACGGCAGTCGGTACCCTCTGGCCACCCTGCAGCAGACCGGGGATGGCGATGTGCTCAGCAGAGGCAGAGGCTGCTGCTTGGGTGTCAGTGTGCCAGGGATGTCAGCCCGCCTGGGAATGGAAAGGGCCACCCAAGCAGTCATAAATGAGTGTGTTCCAATATTTGGATTTTTAATAATTTAAAAAGCAAAAGCCCCTAAGGCAGTATTAAAGAGCAAATGACTGGTTTAAAGAAAGAAAAAAAAAATACGTTAATATCTCCATGAACGTGCTTGAATGTACTGCAGTAGGTATGGTAGGCTAGGAGGTCTTCAGACACTTTTAAAAGTGTACTTCCAGTTGTTTTGCTTTGATGGTTTTGTTTTCAGCACCTCTCAGGGCTTGTAGAGTGACAGTGGTAGCTTTGATTTCACTCACAGCCAGTATTATTTAGATTACAAGCACTAGGGGGAGTCAGGCTTTTTGGGTTGCGTGTTTTCTTAAACTTGTTCTCACTGGGGGATTTATGTTTCATTTCAGAGAAGGATTTCTGAAACACTGAGTTTTGCAATGGCTTGTTTTTCTTTGTTTTGTTTTGTTTTTTTAACTAAAATTGACTCAAGGCCCAATTGTAGTTGACTCTGCCCTTCAACTAAAACACATCAATGAGGAAACTGAGTGTTGAACTGCCAGAAGCAGGGAATGAGATATTGATATAGTTAGTGCAATGTCTCAAAATCCTTAAAGAGAAAATGGCCTATGAGTTTTGGTATATAGAAGCCTGATAATGGATGATTTCCACAAGGACTAGCAGTTTGCCATAGGGGATTCTGTGTTCTGCATACAGCAGTTTGGTCAATGAAAAAGATTACCTAAAAAAAAGTTCTGAAAGTCATAGTCTGTTTTGTTTTCATAGAAATTTAATTAGTTTGACACAGAAACAGTGGAGAAAAAACCTGACAATATCTAATCATGCCTGCTGCATTCTCAGTGGTTATGCAGCAGCAGTAGCGAAAGTGCAGCTGCGGTTGTTCAGGTTGTCTCAGCATGCTCGGTGTGCTTTAGCATGCTCAGAAAGCCCAACGACACGCTTTACACCCATGCAGGCAGAGCAGGACGGCTGTTCCCTCCCTTCCCTCTGCTGCAGCCCCCACAGGTATTGTCCTTACAGAACTTACGTTGGGTGCGTGATTTGTTCACTAAACTTCTGGGTTTAGTCACTTGTTCTTAGCAGATAGATTGATTTGGCCAAGTAAAACCAGAGCAGAAGTCAAGAAAACAAAGGAGGCATCACACATCCCCTTTTCTAGAGGTGTGTTAAGACAACCCAAGAGGGTCAAGCCTTTCTGCAAGTTTGTGGTGTGACAGATGGGGGGAATGGTTGAACTCGGACAGCTGACTGCTGTGCCTTGCTCTGATCTGTTTTCTGTGTTGCTCTTGTTTGCAGGTGGGAGTCCTTAGTATTAGTGCTGATGTATGTCATCTACATCATTATCATGAAGTAAGTCAAATGCGCCCTTGGTTTGTTTAGATTGCAAGGCTCCCTGCTCCAGTCCTTTTCCAGAGGTTGCAAAGGTAATTAAAGAGAGCTGCAGGCTGTGGGCAGGGCTTCCATTGCATCACCCAGCTTGCACACCAGCAGCACCTCCAATAGTAGGGGTTAAAGCACCTTGCCCTGTCATGTACTTATCTGTAATTTATCCTGGTGAGGCAGGAAGAGGTTGCTTATCCCCATAGTATAGATCCAAGGATCAGACATCTAAAGGTGGATGATGCTTTACGGATCATACCCTGTGTGAACATACCAAGACTAATGCAGCAAGTCTGTGGCAGAGCAGAGAACCAAATCCATCTCTGAGTCCCACCAAAGCAGCCTCTTCTGACTTTGTTTTAGCATCCTTACTCAGAAATAAACACATGGGAGATTCCAGTCTACTTTTTATGGGTGCAAAACTCCACAGCAATTTGTTCTCGCTTGCTTGGAGACAAGTGATAAAACTACAGAACAATCAGCATTGATTTTCTGAGCATCTGACTTGTGTAACTCTTGTCACGCAAGTTCGTGCTAGCAAAGCTAGTCTGTTCTGCTGTTTGGTTCCCCTCCTCCTGCCTTGTTTTTAAAAGCCAATGGAAAGGAAACCCATATTTAAACTGGAACATTCAACAAAACCTACTAGCTGCCAAGCACACCAGTGGTCTTGTCTCAACAAGTAAGAGTAGAGATTTGTTTTGAAGTGATGGATAGAGTAAATATTGTGAGAGGAATTCTCAGTGAGAACAGCAAAACACTTAGGCTGAGTTGAAGGGAACACGAGTCAGAATTCATCTCACTTCTAATTAAAAACTTTTTTTTTAACATGGAGGGTAGCTTCACCCTTGCAACAATTTACTGACCAGCAAAACAGCCAGTTGTAACGTCTGACTCTAGAACGTGGTGGTTTTTTTTCTGAAAGCAATGCTGTCATGTGAACAGATGTTTCATACCTTTCTGGTTATAGCTGAGGAGGTTGTCAGCCTGGTTAGGGACCTCATCCAGGTGTTCACAGTGGTCTGTCCTCGCCTTTGAGTATCGTGGTGAGATCCTCGGCTCATGTTTGTGTCAGCTCCTGGCTACTCTAAATAAAATGAGAAACAAAGATTATGGTTTTTTTCCCCCTAAGTTGAAACAGAACTTAGCATATGGTTGTGTGTTTCTGTGGTAGATCTTCACAGGTAAAACAACACTCATGCTCAGGTGTGATTATGTGATAAAAAATAAGTTTGGATGATGACAAGTAATCATTATTTGCTATACAGTGTACTAATTACACATAATACATTCAAGATCCATGTCTTGTAACTTTCATAACATTCTGGGTATGGAGAGGTTGCATTGTATACAACTTGGAGCTCTAGCATACGCATACTGTGGCTAGATTTCCTTAAAACCAGAGCGTTTTCCTTCCCTCCCTTAGTTGGATCGCACAGGATATGAGTCTAGGAAAGGAAGTGTCGAGAAATCCACATAGAAAGAGCAAAGGTACAGCTGGAGTTTGTTTCATTTGTGCAGGTACAACTCAACCATACATCACTGCTTTGAAAGGAAGACAAAAAACTCTGCAAATATGGTGAATGGTTTAGCAAATAACACGGAAATGGACGATAACAGCAACTGCGATGCCACAGTGGTATTACTAAAGAAAGGTAACTGTTCCAGTAAGTCACGCTGCTTGCTTGCATCATTCTGAATGTTTACAAGTTTTTCCACTTAGTCATACGGTGTGGACTGCTTCTGTCTTATCAGCCATGAAATAGGCAGGGAGGTGGCCCTTTTGTAACTCTCCTGCCAGATGGCCATGGCTTCTGTGCCTGAGGGCATGGCACAGTGACCTCAGCCACTGCATCCTTTGATGCTGGAGGCAGCTCAGGCCTCCTCTGGGTAGTTCTTGCTGCTGGACAAAGTGCCTGGCTGAAAGGACTCTTCCAGCTTCAAGCCTGACTTGCCCAGAGGCTACTTATTTAGACTGTTACTAGACTGTTACAGCCATGCCATTGTAAATCCTCCTGTGGGTGCTGTTATTTTGCACTGAAGATGCCCATTTGCATCTAGTACTTCCAGTTAAATTTAACTCCATTCCAAAATGACGTAAACTGAGCAGGCTCTAATTATACCACTGTACACCTTTCCCTTGGTGAAGGGAGAGTGGGGACTCTGTGTTGGTCTAGGCAGCGTGCTCTTACTGCACATGCTGTCTTGAATGTGCACAACTTTTCCAAGTAAATATCTTTAAGTGGATGTCACTTTGGCTGAAATATGCTCCCGTTTGACTTTAGTCACAGTTGCATATAAAAATGATGGTATTTCTTCAGCTTAAAAAAAATCACCCACTCCATAACTCAGCAGCAGTAGTTCGATATGTGCATTTGCAAGCATGTGCTAAACTGTATTTTCAGAGGACCATTTTTTTTATCTTTGCAACAGTCGACAAGCACGTGCAGTAACTGCTTGGGATTTATATGCACCTATCCACAGGAATAATACACACACCCTAGTCACTGGTTTAACTTGAGAAGGAGCTCTGGCTTGTCTAAAGCAGTCCTGGTCTCTGACTACAGATGGAATGCCCTTTTTGTTTCACTGGCCTAAAAAAAAATAACAAAAGTAGATCTCTCTTAAACAGTGATTGAAAGACGTAGTCTGTATACAGTAAGCAACTAAACATGAAATGTAGAGGGGGTTTATTTGCTGACATCAAACCCTTTGAGTCAGCTATGGTGTTACTGCCCTGTTGCTGAGGGAAGGCTTTTCTGAGTGCTCTGCACTCTGGTTTGGGGAAGCTGCTTTTATGGGAACAGCTGTCTGTAGCCTGGGGGCTCTCAACAGTGAAACTGTGCTGGCACTATGACCACACTCTGTACCAGTAAAGCTAGACTGGTAAAATTCTCAGTAAGCATAAACTCAGGCCTTAGTCATCTAGGTTTACCCAGTGGCCTCAGGGTTACGCACAAATGAGCCAGTTCTGATTGTGGGATTTGGTTTAAATCTCTCCAGAATGCGTCTTTGCATGACGCTGCTCAGCTGCTGGTAATTTTTTGGTTTGGACACTTGCGGTTACTCAAACTGGCTGAGGAAGGAAGACAAAAGGATTGCTTCATTTTCTTGCAGATTGTTCCTATTTTTACTTGGCAGTGGGCCACTGGAGGTCCAGACAGGCAAGTGGCGCTGCTGTGCACGCCAGCCAGTAGCATGTGGTCACAAACAGCACCAATTGCAACAGGTTGCCTGAGGGTTTCAGATGCTACTGTTTGTTTTCTGAGATCTTTTCTGAACAGAGGACCAAAAAGAATCAAACAGAAGGACTTCTGTGTTTGGGGCAGTTCCCCCAAGTGCCATGCAGGAAATGCCAGCATGGAAAAAGTCACAAGGAAAAGGTGTCTGGCTGTTTTGAGTTTTTTGAATATGGATGACCCCACTTACCTACCCCAATCCATGGAAACCTTCTCAGTCAGAAGAAAAAAGTGACACTAAGGCCAAGGAGATACTCTTCTGTAAGACTAACAGTGATGGTAACAAATAGCAATCATAGAATCGTAGAATCGTCTAGGTTGGAAGGGACCTTTAAGGTCATTGAGTCCAACCATCAACCTAAAACTGACAAAAGCATCACTAAACCATGTCACTAAGCACCATGTCTACCTATCTTTTAAATACCCCCAGGGATGGTGATTCCACCATTTCCCTGGGCAGCCTCTTCCAGTGTTTGATAACCCTTTAGGTGTAGAAATTTTTCCTAATATCCTCAACCTAAAACTGACAAAAGCATCACTAAACCATGTCACTAAGCACATGTCTACCTATCTTTTAAATACCCCCAGGGATGGTGATTCCACCATTTCCCTGGGCAGCCTCTTCCAGTGTTTGATAACCCTTTAGGTGTAGAAATTTTTCCTAATATCCAATCTAAACTCCCCCTGGTGCAACTTGAGGTCATTTCCTCTTGTCCTATCATGAAATAATTGCCCGTGTTCAGCACTGATTTTAATATACCAAAGTGGAGATGTGTCAGGGAAGACTTCAGGTTTTCCTGCTGCCAAGTCCCAGTCCTGGTCCAGAATTCACAGACTGAGGTGAAGAGTATAGGCACTGGCACTGTGTCACCCCAGAGACAGTGGGCACTGGCACTGTGAGCCAGCTGGAGCATAATTCAGGTACCTGCCCCTGCCTCCTCATTCCTTTGCTCCTACACTGTGGGTCACACCCCATGGACTGGCACATGTGCTTGCTGCCAGGTTTGATGGCACTTCCCAGCTATGAGCTGTAAGCCCAGGATGCAGGGACCCACTTTTCATTTGCATTGGTGCCCTGCAGGAGAACAGTGACAAGTTCCTCATCCCTGTGTAGAGTTAATGATGGGTGAGGATACTCACAGAAGCGTAGATTGTAACAGTGGAATTAATGCAGATTTACTGCAGCACCGTTTCTGCCCTGGTGGAATAGCTGCAGTGGAAGCAGTGATCTGCCTAATGCTAGCCTGTGATGAACTGTGCAGAGCAGATTTAATTCTCTGTAATGAGCGTGAGTGGAGGTACCATGTTGGCAATTTATTTAAGGACAGAAGTGTCGGATGTGTAAAGACAGAAAATAAGGACAGCAGAGGCATATTTTGAATGGTAGTAGCTGAAGGAATGGTCCTTACGAAGGACTTCTGGAATCTGCAGGTTTATTCTTTGGAGAGCCATGTAGGGCATAGAGAGAGACCGTTGGAAGAAGATCTCAATTTCTCTTTGTTCCTTGGCTGCAGGAAATTTCCACCGTAAAGCCTCAGTGATCATGGTGGATGAGCTGCTGTCTGCCTACCCACACCAGCTTTCATTTTCCGAGGCTGGGCTCCGGATCATGATAACTAGCCACTTCCCTCCCAAAACACGTCTCTCCATGGCCAGCCGCATGTTAATCAATGAGGTATGTCTTTTATCTCCCCTTACCTCCTCTTCTTCTGAATTTGCCTTTTCCTGTATCAGTGTTTGGGTCAAAATGGAACTCTTGTGTTTCTTCTGGATCCCTGATAGCATCTTCCCAGATTTTATCCTTCTGACACCAACTTCATCCCTTGCTATCACTCCCCATGGAGATTTTAGCAGAGAAAGTTTCAAGTCATTATGTGGTTATGTTACCTATAGCTGTTGCTCACAGGAGGTGCTCCCAGCATTGATCTGACATTAATATCACTTGCACTTATTTAATAATAACTGCAAGTGACTGAGTCTGCACTTAGTCTGGCCCTAGATTTGGAGTACTCCTGGAATCAATTCTACAGCCACTGGTCCTTCTCTTATAAAAGTTTTATATGTGAGATTTATCTAGCCATCTGCAAGCAAGCATCATGTTATACCTGATCAAAATTCATCCCTTTTGCTTTCAAAGCCAAATTTTTAACGAACTCTGCACATCTCTCTTTCTCTGTTCCTCCTTTGCTCTTTAAAAAAAATAAATTTTAAAAAAATCTGTCTTTCAGCAAGAATTTGTGCCTGTATTTACAGAGACAAAGACTGATCAACAGCAGGACTTACACCAATGGTGAGTCAGAAGTAGCAATCAAAATACCTATCAAGCACGTGGTTGAGAATGGAACAGGCCCCAGCAACTCCGCCGAGCGGGGTGTGAACGGCACACGGCGGGACGAAGACATGGCTGAGGCTGGGAACGAGACAGAGAATGAGAATGAGGATAACGAGAACAACGAAAACGATGAGGAAGAGGAAGAAGATGATGACGATGATGACCATGAGGGGCCATACACACCTTTTGACCTACCCAGTAAGAAAATCCTGGGTTTGTGTTGTTCCAGAAAGCAAAACTCCATTTGGGTATGCCAGAAAGCATCGCAGATGTATGTTGAGGTAGAAGTGTCTCTGAGAGCTCTCATCAGCCTGCACCTCACAGTGTAGCTCCTGGTCACAGGTAAAAGATGAGAGGAACTGGGCAGCAGCAGGAACTTCTCAGGTTGCAAACTCTTGGGCTTGGACACACCTCTGCTGCTGCTCGTGCATTGGCCCAGCGCTGCTGTTGCAGTCAGAAGGGAAAGGCAGCAATCTCCATGGGGTGGTTCCTCCCCCAAAACCTGGGTCACCCTCACCAGAGAGGCCCATCTCTCTCTGCTGACTGCAGAGGAAGCTGAGGATGGTGGGGGCTGCTGTCAAGGTGCCTGAATGCAGGTCAGATGTGTCTGCACCTAGGTCTTACCTTTGCTGAGAAATGAGGTGTGCTCTTACCTTGGTGGTAAGGTGTAGTACTAGTGGAGACAAGGCAGCGGTGGTGCTGATGTGGAGTGACAACAAAAGAAGGTCCTTGGGTGCCTCTGCTTCCTGCTCTTAACTAGGCACAGCCACAGTGTCTTCTCAGTGTTTCTGGAGGGCTTAGAAAGTCAGAACAGCTACGTAACCTGTGAAAAACCACGTGTGCCTCAGGTTGCTGAGCACTGCGCCTGCAGGATGAAGCTCTCCTTTTTGCCAAGTCCCTCCCTCTTACCCCATCAGGGCTCTAGTCCCGGGATGATGATAACATATCCCTGCCTTACCTTTGACTCACACTTGACACAGCTGGCAAGATCTGCTGTGTTGCAGACAACCCAGAATACTGTAGGGACTGGTCCTGCCCTTTACAGTTGAGATACGTTTTGGGGAACTCGTGTTCAGATCTCATCACTCAAACAGCATAGCTGTAGTTCGAGGAAGGAAAAAACCTGAGCCTTGAAGAGAGAAATTTAGATGTCCTATGGACTATGACACTAGATTCATAATATGGGAAAAGTTGGCATGAGCCTCTGGAGATCCCTGGTTCAAACCCCTGCTCAGAGCAGGTTGCCCAAGGCTGCATCCAGTTGAGTTTTGATTATCTATAAGGATGGAGATCCAACAGTCTTTTTGGGTGCCTGTTCCAGTGTTTGACAACCCTCATGGTAGGGCGAAAAAAAAGAAAACACAGAACTTATGGTAGCATCTGTTCTGAATTTCCCTTATTGCAAGTTGAGTCCATTGGCTCTCAAAGTTCCCTTTTGCATTTCTGTGAAGGGCCTAGCTCCATCTTTTCCATACCCTCCCATTAGGTGGTTGAAGATGGATCAGATCTCTTTCCAGAACTTGCTTTTTGTGTGGTACCTTTAAGAACTTGACCCGGAGAGGGTAGCAAGTGTGCTCCGACCCATTACTTAACTCGCAGGGAGGCACTTCATACTCCTCCCCTCTGCCCATCCCTGCCCTCCCATCTCTGCCATCACACCATGATATCCTGAACAAGGAATGTCTTGTCCTTATCTGTTTGAATAGCACTTAGGTTGAGGTGTTGCTGGCATCTTGCTTGTTATTAACAAAATAATAACATTCTGGACTAAAGGAGACTAGAATTGTGATTATTTCCCTTTTTTGTTTTACAGCTGGCAAGATAGAAATCTTGAAGTGGCTCTTTACTTGGCCATTGAGTTTTGTCCTGTACTTCACAGTGCCCAACTGTAACAAACCCCACTTGGAAAAATGGTTCATGGTTACTTTTGCTTCATCTACCCTCTGGATTGCAGCTTTCTCCTACATGATGGTGTGGATGGTACGTACCAACTAAAGCAGAAACCACAGCCTGGGAGAGGCAACAGAAGTGGTTTTTGACAGCTTAGAGAAATTCGTAGAAAGTTCTACATACCTGAATTTTTAAATGAGAAGCCTTAAGCCTGCTTCCATTTCTATTAGACCAGTCCACACTGAGAGAAGAAAATTAGGGGCCGGTAACCATGGCCTTTGAACTTCATTCATGGCTGGAATTTCACCCAGATTTCTTTAACATGGGAAAAAAATTACACTTGCACCAGTTTAACACCTCCTTGTTGTGCAGGGCAGTGTCAAGAGGCCCTGGTGCTAGTAAGAATCTGGCCTCAATAGCTTTTCCTTTTCTCGGAGCAAGCAAGCTTGAGAGATGGAGTTGTGAATAACGAAACTTGGAACTCGGCATGAACAAAAGCATGACATTCAGCCAAATTCTTGCACAACTACTCTAGTTAACAGGAACTTAATTCTACCTCATTATCCTAAAGGTAGAAGTGGATAAATAAAAAGGAACACGAGGAAATACACGCATAGTTGGACTCTTCACAGGGGACAAGTTTTGTGCACTGGATGGGTCATTGAGCCTTTTAGCTTGCTGCAGGCCTCGTTACATGATATGTGTAGGTAAAAAGTGTAAGTCGTCCTCATTAGGATTACAGTAACACTGCAGCATGGATTGTGTTTCTTTTGGGGCGGTCTGTACTCTTAAGCAGAATCAGACAATGATGGAGCATTGGCATCAGGAGAAGGTCTAACAAGGGAAGCCTGGGTCTGGGCTGCTGCACTTTTGATGGGGTACACGATTCATGGTCCACCTCAGCATGGGACCCGAAGGGCATGGAGATGCCTCGCTAAAGCACTGGCAACTGCTTCCCTGCTGGGAAGGGAGAGGCAGCAAAAAAATCTTCACTGCCTTCACAGTTAATTCTTGTACTAAACACAAAAATGAATGCCAGGCTTTTCCCTAGGAACCAATCAAAGCAGTTACAGAAGAACGGGTTTTTATTTTGTTTTGTTTTCAATAGCCCATGTTACCCTGAAAAGGAAATAGAAGGTTACTTGCTGCTTTTCATCTGCGAGGATGAGCTGTTTTTCAGGAAAAAAAGCTATCACAGCTTCCCATAGTTGAAATACCAGAGCCCACTGGGTCACTGTGTTGCTTCTAACATATGGTTCACATTTCTTCGAGTATGCTGCAGAGAGTTCAGAAGAGCAGTTAAATGTGGCTTGTAGGAAATGGGTGTCATTAGACAAAGGCATCCAAAATTTTAAAATATTGATCAATTTGAAGAACACTAATTTATTGTAGATAAGAGTTTATAGCAAAGGAAAGAGGAAATCAAAGGTATGTCTTCTCTGCCAGTAGGAATTGTTTGCAGTCACTTGGCGATATGTCCCTGCATATAGCGTTCTCATAGTGTAATGAACCATGGGCTTGGTTTAGTGTCTGCTTACCTATTATTTGTATATAGTAATGTCTGCAAACTTCAGCCAAGACAAGGAGACTGTTACACAGGGTAGTGGGCCACCACATAGTCTCTTTTCCAGGTTAGTATTAGGAAAATTGTGGATGAAAGGTGTGAAGCAGCTAACCACAGAGGGTACACAGCACGTCATTGCTATCCTCTGCCAGGGGATGAATATACCAAAAGAGCCTGTCGCTGCTTCTCTTCAAAGAAAGCGTGAGTTTTCACTGAGCAATGAACTCTGTCTCACAGCATCTTGCAGAATTGGGCCAAGCTGCTCTCTGATTTTAATTCTTGTAAACAGCTTGACAGTTTATTTCCTGTCCTTAGGTGACAATCATTGGCTACACACTGGGAATTCCAGATGTGATCATGGGCATCACTTTCTTGGCAGCTGGAACCAGTGTGCCGGACTGCATGGCAAGCCTTATCGTAGCAAGGCAAGGTAGGTTCATCACAGAGATGTTATACTGCTGTGGAAGTATTTCCTTCTGTCCTCTTCCTCTTTAGGTAGCACAGATGTGTCCTGAATGTGAAAACATACAGAGCCCTTTTCCTGATGCTGAAATTTAAAACAAGAACAAAGAAGGAAAATCATTATGTTGCTATTACAAAGCAGCTAATATGTTCTTAATGATGGCGTGGAACAAATTTTGGCACTATGGTCAACTACAAGCCTTCCCCAAAAGTCACAATATTTTTCCTTAATTTACATATCAGTGGTATAGAATTGTTCAAAACATGGCATAAGGGTCTTTCAGATCACTTTCCAGCTTTTCTCCACAGTCATAAGTACTGGAAGATACTGCTGTTTTTAAGGAAACTCTTTTTTTTTTCCCCGCTTTGTGACTTCAGCAACAGGTGTTTTAAGAGAAAAAGAAAGTTGTCAGTACTGCTTTGGGGAACAAAAACAGTGGCTCTTCGTTGAAACAACTGGCTACTTAATAGACTAACTGAAGACCTAATCTAATCAGTCCAGTATAGAAACTCATGTGTCATGGTTACATTAAGCATCATAAGCCCCACTGAGCATGGCACAAGAGTGCCAGTGGGCTACAGCCAGTGGCCAGGGTCCCCACGGCAGCGGAGGATTAGTTGTGGGAAGTTCTCAGATGATCCTAGAAGTTGGATTCAGGCCCTTCAACCCTGCTAGCCTTGTGTGATGGGGAGGTGAAAGGGAAGGGATGGGATGAGTAGGATCTCCTTTAACTCTGCCTTACTCCTTGGAAATTGTCTGGATTAGCTCAGATTAATGTATTTCTGTTTAAAAGTTGAAAGACTTTTCTGAGACATGTTTGATTGTACATGGTTTCCATTCCTGCAGGTATGGGGGATATGGCTGTGTCAAACTCCATCGGAAGCAATGTTTTTGATATTTTAATTGGCCTAGGCCTCCCGTGGGCTTTGCAGACCCTAGCAGTGAATTATGGATCATACGTAAGTCCTACATTAGTTCATATGACTCTTTTTAATTTTTTTTCTTTAAGAAAACGGATCTATTTAAAAAAAATGCCCAAAATTCTGTGGACTGGATTTGGAGAAACAAATAGTTTTGCTCTGTTACAGTTTGGGAGAAGTACCAAGTAATTGTCAGTGGACGTTCCCACCCTTTGGAGGACAAGTACTTCCATTTCTTCCTTAAAGGCAGTCTGTGCTGAAATAAGCTAAGTCACTAGAGTATTTTCGCGCACTTGAATATATTACAATTAAGGAGAATTATCCTGTTTTTAATAAGACAGGGGATAAACACATAGGTGAAAATTAAAGGATAGAGAAAACCTCTAGGGCTTTTGGTAAGAAAAATTCTAGCATGGTCAAACTGTTAACACACTGTAAGATGAAGGAAGCGGTTAAATAACTGGATATTTCAGAGTGTGCCCATCATCTGGAAACACTGCAGAGCTTTCCTGTTTGAGAAAATCTACCCAACACCAATGAAACTGTCCTTTACTTCCCAAGTGACAAAAGAGTCGCCCCCCTGTCCCCAAAGTTGTTTGCAAGCTCCCTTCTGACAAGGAAGAGCAGAAGATGCCATGAAGTCCTAGAGGGGACTCACTGTTGCTATTGCTGTTAGCTGGACAACGCTCAGACAGCAATGTAGGACAGGAAAGATTCTTGATTACAATCACTGAGTGAACGCAAAGTTAAAGGACTAGAGAATCACAGAATTGTTGAGGTTGCCAGGTACCTCTGGAGATCATCTAGTCCCCAGCCCTCTGCTCAAAGCTGGGTCAGCTAGAGCAAGATGCTTGGGACCATGTCGAGTTGGGTCTTGAATGCCTCCAAGGATGGAAACTGCACAGTTGCTCTCAGCAGCCTGTTCCGGTGTTTGACCACTCTCACAGTAAAAAAGCATTCTTACGTTTACATGGAATTTCTGTATTTAAAATTGTGCATGTTGTCTCTTGTCCTTTCAATGGATACCACTCAGAACGAGTCTGGCTGCACATTCTCTGTCCTCTTCCATCAGGTATTTATACACATCGATTAGATTCCCCTGAATCTTCTCTTTTGCAGGTTGAACAGTCCCAACTCTTTCAGCCTCTCTTTGTATTTCAAGTGCTGCAGTCCCTTAAATAATTCTTGTGGGCCTTC